>BGPT01001641.1:538-36449 GCA_003297045.1 Symbiodinium sp. clade C Y103 | reverse complement strand
AACTCGGTGTCGGATGAGGAAGTGGATACTGTTTCAGGATGGGGACTGAAATCAATGAGATGACATGTTACTGTGATTCGGTGGATTCATCTCACAATGTGGGGTGATTTTTTGAAATGGTTCCCCGTGCTTATGAACTATCAATTGCGACACGGTGATGAGGTCGTTTTAATTCGCCGAACCTAGTCCCTCAACTAAACAACCAGTTAGATTGGTTATATCGCCCCACAATGACTGGCAATGAATGATGATTGAATCAAACCATTAGTCATTAGCCAAATTTCTTGGCATGTTTGCCAACAAATGGTGTTCGCAAAATGGCAATCACCTATTTTTTTTTCCGCTGCTTGCCACAATCATCATTGGGTTGTTCCCGAAATTTGGGCGCCGCAAAATCTGAAGTCCACCATTTTAAGACACCAGCAGTTTGCAGTCAATTTGCCCCATCCGACTAGACTTACCGCTTACCGTAAAACCAAGCATCCTCATACTTATATCATCTTATAGCATATCATCATACCAATAGCGTAAATTACCCACCATTCTCAGCAGATTTCTCCAAAATTCATTATCCCCATCTTTGCATCCATTCTTCATGGCTGCCAAGTTTTTACCAAAATCCTACCACTTCCCAGCCGGTTTTCACCGAAGGTCTCTTTCAACTCCTGGCGCCTCGTGTCGCTACTCACTGCCTTGCCAGCGTTGCCAGTGTTGCCGCTCTCGGCCACGCTGCGTGTTGCCATCCTGCGTTCCAGCCGTTCATCTGTGGCCCAGGTGCCTCAGCACATAGCGCAGTACTTAGGGGTGCAAGCCAGGGGTTATTTAGAGAATATAACTATTGTGAATAGAAAAAATCCTGCACCAGTTTGTAATATTGACATAAGCACTGTAATGGAAAAAAAACGCTGCTATAACGGGATAAACGATCTACCAACTGGTGCAGGATTTCGCAGCCATCCACGGTATGGTTGGGATAACCTCCAAGTCACAACCTCCATGAGCTAGGATATAATTATGGTATACTATGGTTTATACTACTTCATATATGTATATAACTATGGGATTTTGACATCCATAAGTTGGGATATGGGGCCCCTACAACTAAGGTTGTATAACCCACCATTGGTAGAACTGCCTACGTAGAGCTGGGGCCTGAAGAAGTCCCAAGGCAGGTGGGTGATTTTATCTTGAAAAAGGTCGTAGATGTTGGTGACATATTTGATATAGGGATTCGAACATTCATATCTACTTTGAACATTAACTGAGGCTGACAGCAAACAGCAAGGGTCGTGTGAGGTATAATATGTGAGGTATAATATGCGCGTGAAAAAAAACCTATATTCATATATATATATATATGTAAATACATATATAGATACAGGCATGTAAAATAATAGATAGATAGATAGATAGATAGATAGATAGATAGATAGATAGATAGATAGATAGATAGATAGATAGATAGATAGATAGATAGATAGATAGATANNNNGATAGATAGATAGATAGATAGATAGATAGATAGATAGATAGATAGATAGATAGATAGATTAGATAGATAAGATAGATAGATTAGATAAGATAGATAGATTAGATAAGAAAGATAGATAGATAGATAGATAGAAAGATAGATAGATTGAAATATTGATAGATCTATTAGATAGATTAGATAGATAAGATAAGATAGATTAGATTGATTAGATTGATTAGATAGATTGGATAGATTGGAGATTAGATAGCTTAGATAGATTAGATAGACAATATAGATAAGATAGAAAATATAGATACAATATATAAGATAGATAAGATAAGATAGATAAGATAAATAAGATAGATACGATAAGATAAGATAAGATAAGATAAGATCAGATAAGACAAATAGATAGATGGATAGGTGGATAGATGGATAGATGGATAGATGGATAGATAGATTGATAGATTGACCACTTTTTTGCTGGAAATTCTTTTCTTTTGACCCCAGCTGTTGGACCTTGAAGTTGGTCTGTCAAAGCAGGTGGAGAACTGGGTGTTCAATGGCTTCACATTTTTTCTCCATCTTCCTCCATGGTTTCCAGAATTGGATGAGAAAAGTTTACAGGGTCTACCCCACCGATTTTCAATCTAAAAACCATCCTTTCAGGTTTGGTTCCAGAATTGGATGAGATAATTTTTGAGGGGTTACCCCGCCAATTTTAAATGTATTAAGATTCCGGTTCAGTGGTTGGGCGCCGTCTGCCCAGAGATGAAAAAAACCGCGTGGCCCTTGCTGAAGTTCAATCGCTGCAAGTGCAGGTCTGCTCCGGGCACCTTAACCGTGACAGGGTTGGCGACTTGGAGTGGATCGCTCCGATGATTCCTAGACCAACCACTCACCAATCAATCTACAGGTATGGCCCTTTACCAGCTTTTAGTCAGTTGTAACCCCATCATTTCATAACGCCATTTTATAACCATATCTAACTGGTAAAGGGCTGTAACTGGACCCAGAACTTGGCAAGACCGGCACCTTCAACTCCGGAGTCTCATCCTCCAAATCGCAGCATGCCCAGCACCTGAAGCTGTGCAAGGCTTGTGGAACTGGGATAGGCCCAGTGAAGCGCAAAGGACACCAAGAAAAACTAGACTTTGGAGGGTGATCTCGCTCCTAGACGTTCTAGGTTGGGGAAGTTTCAAAACGACATTCAGAGCGCATCCCTGTAGAAACCATCATGGTATGAACAAAGAGGTCCAAGGGCCCCGCTTCCGCCACGAACTGAACACCTTTGCTTCATAGTCTTAAACAATATGATGATTTGATGGAGGTGAGATGCCGCAATTCAACGATTTGAATGGGATATCAACTGTATTTCTCCACCAACGTGCCAGCCAGGGAACTGCAAGTGGGAGAACAGTGACAGCACCATCTTTGTGGCACTGTATCAATGAAGGGCTTGTGCCTTGCAAACTGCCTGAAGCATGTGTGTGTGTGTCAGTTATTTGTCATCTGGATTCATTATGCCAGGTGTTTTTTTTTTCAAATGTTGTATTTGAATTGAGATTGTGTTCTTGGTTTGATCTGCCGGAAGCAAGGAGAAGAGGAACAAATTCTTGATCCCAAGCCGTCATTACTTCAATTCTGCTATCAACATCTCAAGGCCCAATCAATCTAAAGTCGCGAACAACAAATGTCAGAGCCCTTTGTTTCTGCACACCTGTCTTGCTGTTTTGAAGCACTGCCTGTCAACATCTTCAGTTCTGCGCGCTTTTGACCCACATCCGTGAGTTGGAGATAAACGATGACAAACGCACCAAACATGAGCACGGTTGACGACATAAGTCGATACAGCAACGCAACAGAATTCACAAATGCCATCAATTCTCACATTGGGATATTATATAATTGCAACATCATTGACTTCAGTTGGCACTCTCTTTCTTTGTCTTTCCCTTGTCCGTATCCCAAATAAGATCCTCGGTTTGGAGGATCGCTAAGATACAAAAATGCCAGGAACATCCAGGAACCTATTCTCGCACATTTCTTTGGGAATATGTTCCTAAGATTTTTTCTTCGGTTGGGCGGTTCTATCTATCGCTATTGTTCTTTGAACATCTCCGAACACATAGGCGTATGATTTTGCATGTCAGGGCAAACAAAGACACAATTCAAACATTTCAACCCTTTCCATAATATGTCTGACAGCATCCATACAGCATTCGTTTTAGAGACATCTCGATATTGTCCATTTAGTGGCTTAAAAATAAATCAGGGCCGAATTGGTTTGTTTGAAAATGGGGGAAACCTCCAAGAAATCAACCAGCTAGTGGGATTTTAGGACATCCATGTACATATTCATTCTAGTTCATCCATTATAACTATAACCAGTGTTAGTTGGGTATGTCCCCAGGATATCACCCTCTGGTAATCTAAGGTGGCTATTCAAAAAATCACCATGTTAACAGGTAAACCATCATACATCATCATAGATCATCTACCCTCCAGTAAATTAACATACTGTAGGCCCTGGCAAATAGGGGTTGGAAGATTATATAGTTTTCATCAAAACTTGCTCATTTTCAGGGTCTATTTTAATTTACCAGAGGGTAAATGCGCCACTTTCCATAGCTATGTTAATTTACCAGCGGGCAATATCCCCATTACATCGACATCTGCCCCGCAGCACCACAAGAAAACAACAGCTCCTCCTTTCGGCTGTTCATCTCCTCCAAAGCCTGACTGGGGTTCACCCTGCAAGCCACACAGAATGGGGGATTCGATGGGACTTGATGGGGGTACCATGGGGATTTTATGGGGGTTAAATCGGGTTTCATGGGATTATAAATAATTACAGGAAGCCGTGATTTTGAAAGCAATCAAAATATTACCCCGTCATCCCTTCATCCTCAATCGGCCACCCTCTTTGGCGCCTTGGCACGTTCCTCCTGGCAGGTGTAAGTTTTGCAAGATCTTTTGCGGGCAAACTACCAGTACCATTTGTGCATCAAAAGAAACAGATGTAAATTTAAATGCAAACAAATACCATGACTTGACCTTACCCTTACAATGTTACAAATGTATGAATCGGTGACAGTGCAAAATCATAAATTGTATCAATGTAGAATCACTGCTTTGTGCAAAGTTTCGACCCTTTCCAGATCAATAAAATGGATGCTTTGGAGTGTCTGTGCGTCCATATGCGTACAGACTAATGTTGCATAGTCCTTAGGGACAGGGCAACCCCAGTGGATTGGGATAAGCCTTAGCTGAACGTGTAGGGTGCAAATGCGCCTTGAAAATTCAAATGCCTCCTGCACATGAAATGGAACACAAACTATATAATACAACCAACTTGTTTTTTCGACTCAAATGTCTGATTGAACGATCTTCAAGGACCAACCCTCTCGGTTTCTTGTGCAAACGAATGCAGTTGGCGTCCTGCTGGCTGCACAGAATCAACAAGGCATCCTGGCCGCGGTGCCGCGACTGCCCGGGTGTCCTGATTCTGCAACGTTGTGTAAACCATAAGAAGAATAGAAATTCACCTGATACTGTAGTTGAAAAATATGACAGATCATGAGGTATTGAACTTGTTTTCCATCCCTGTCCATGTCACCACATCCAATCAATCTCTTGAACCTCTTCGATTCAACAAAAGTTTCAAATCCCTCAATGTCCCAACAAAAAAATGCATCAAAAAACATGGAAAAATAACAGGTTCACTTTTATCAACCTAGCAACCCTGCATTTCAGGAGCTCAATTTTCCTCTAGGGCGTTGTTTGCCAGGTTCAGGCGGTGAAACTCTAAGCATCACTCAGTGGCCGCCCCAAAGGTCGTAGGAGGTGCGTAGGCCGAGTTCATCTCCATACCCTCCAGGGTTTTAGAATGCTTTAGATGGAACTCGGTCCTAGGAGCACCTAGTCCTTCAAATCAATTTGGATCTGAAACGTTGTTGGGAGAGTTTTTGCGATCTAGATTGATTCTCCTTATTCAGCGGAAAACAAACAAAAAACAGAACAAACTGTGTAGATGTCCCAACAAGTTTAAGACAGGTCGAGGCTGGAGCTAGCTTCCTCCTCACCGTTTCCTTTGCATCTTCTTTTCTGCGACAAATGTGTTAAAACTACTCACAGTGAGAGCAGTATCAAAATACATCAACATCATGAATCAATCCAGCAATAATCTACGTATTTTTTGGCTGAATTCTGATCCCAGCTCCATTCTCAAAAAACAACACCTGGTTTCGTGCCGCTTCCACACCATAGTGGTGATGATGTTGACGGATAATCCCTTTCCCGAATCACATGTGCCACTGTCAAAGCATGGCAGTAAGGCTTGTGGTCATCCCAGCATCATTAGGGATTCCTCACACTGGGTACATAGCCTGATGGAGGCATGACAATCCCCCCAACATGGGTGTACAGTCCGTCTTTTGACCACCCCACACAGCCTGAAATCAAAGCTGGGACAAACCCAAGGTGTGGTGGCTGATTTGGGGGAAGAGTTGGGATAGGTCGGTATGGGCTACGTATTCATGTAGTAAATCCAATATTGATCAAAGTCGTACCAAATAATTGCCGGGAAACTCCCAAGAATAACCCCCCAAGTGGGAATATCATGTCTAATCATACCACTCATTTATGGTATAACAAAATGGTGGTAGCTTATGAATCAGTATAAATCTGTAAAAATAGAACTCTTGTGAACATTCAAGAACTGTTGTGCCCCACCTGCGTTGGCGCTATCTCCAGATATCGTTGTCCCGGTGACAGCAAGCAGCCGCCGAAGCGCTCACGCAGATCTTCGCCCACCGCATGCAGGCCATCGTCCACCGTCAGGGTGGCTCGCCGGAGGCAGGAGACGCCAAAGAGGAGGAACAAGACCTCAGAGGAATGCCATGGAACCTTTAAAGACATGGATCTATACAGTGATTTATGGATTTAGATTGGATTTATATATATATATGGATTCGAATGGAGACATACTATGACTGCCCAAATAGATTTGTCTGGATCTATGTGGATCTATATGATATTTATATGGTAAAAATCAAAATGCAGGAATGCTTGAATTAGCTGCTGAAAAAAAAAACACAAATGGATTTATATGGGTTTATGCTACATCAAACAATAATCAAATTTGACTTGAAGAATGGGCATCAGCATTAAGACGGACTTGTTGTCAAGAACATGTTAATGCAATACTTACATGTCTAAATAAGGGTGAACAAGATATTGAACACATTTCTGGATCAACCTGCATTCACCCGACCTTTCAGTTGGTCCTGCAGCCCCAAAAGTTGGTTATTGTTCTCCAACCTAGTCCTAGCTGGGGTAGAATTTCGAAAACAAAAGACCAATCCCACACCAGCAGGCTAGATTCCCCTCTTGGTGGTTTAGGTCAGATCTTTCTTTTGATGGATAGCTACCTACAGTATGTTTCCTCAAGTCGCCAAGAATCGTAGTCGGTGAAGAAACACAAGTTCACGAAGCCGCCGAACCAAGAATGCGGATCCCAGTAGTGTTGCATCAAACTTTTCTTGAAGAGCCAGTTCCTGGGAACATGTTGGCTGGACCCAGCTGAACTGCCACGAGAAAAACAACAATTCTGCAGTTGTTGTCATCGGTCCCCCCTGATGTATTTGTGGTCTGTTGATCGGCCCCCCTTTTCTTTGATGGGGTGCTTCAAGGAAGCTGAGCCACGTAAAGTCAGCTCAGCCTAAAGGAGGATCATAGAAAAACCGTCGGTAGATCAAATCAGCCAAATCTTAGCCTGTGGACAGAGAAAATGGTTCGGACTTCATTTCCCGTATGGCTCAGGAATATGATACATATTACATTTGTATCATTTGTTGTTATATCTATAATATTCTGATGTCTATGTGTAAATATATATATATATATACATATAATATACATAAATTATATATATATATATGTTATTATATGTTTATACATACATGCATATACATATGTATATATATATGTTATTCACATCATATGTATACGTAATATTAGGTATGCATGTATATACACATGTATATGCACGTGTGTCGTGCTTGCAGCATCCCAAACCACCAGCTGCCAAGTTGATCAAAGGCTCAGGATGTAGAAAAAACGATATGTGCCCATGAGGCAAACCCAAAGTGAAACTCCCCAAGTATCTGGCGCTCCTGACGGCTTGGCGATAAACTGAAAGCACCAACTCACTTGGCCACACAAAAGCATTGAATCCAGTGGTGATTCCATTTCAAAAGTCTGTGGCAACACATATCTCAACCTCAATACGCATGTAACTGCAGATTCTTGTTTCTCAAGTTTTGATTTCTTCACTCTGGCAGAGATTCGATGGTGCCAAACACGGGAAGCAAAAGTCTGGGACTTAACATCAAAACTACCCTTCAGAGAAACCGTTTCTTCTGCCGCTCCTGACACCGCGTTCCGATACGAGCACACATATTGTGGCACCATGGCGAAACCTTGGGGATAACACTGTGGAAATATGCCATGATGATGGCCTCACTTCTAACCCATACTCATAGATGACCAACTCATGTCAAATCCATTTTTTGGAAAATCATCAGTTCTGGCTGGCGCAAGTCCCATCATCATCGCAATGAGGAAACACACCGTTTACTATCGTTTATTCTCAGTATACTCTCTCTCTCTCTCTCTGATGATTCTTATCAGTGGATCTGAGCTGATCCCCAAACTTCTTCAAAATCTCATCTCCATCATCTTAAGATTCTTGGGATTTATCAAGGATTCCATGCAGAGCTATAATAACCAATCAAACGTGGCGTGCTGGAACATCTCCCATTTATGGTTTTTCCCAGATATAAAACTCCATATTTAGTTCAATCATGTTCAATCAATATTTCAAGTGCATCAAATTGCCATGTATGAGTCAAAACATGTCAAAACCCTAGGACCCTTACCCAAAATAACGGGTGAATGATGGTGAATGGATGTTTATTCCTCCAAATATGATCAATTCATAGGTCTTGATTCATCCCCGGGAGTTGATGATGGACCTTCCAGGCTCTGCGACCAGGTCCAGAGGATTTCCATCGCCGTGTCTTCCGCCGCGGACCAGGGCGCTAGGCACAGCGCCAGCAAGGCGAAGGTCAGGGCAGGGCAGGTGTCGGCGTCCTTCCTGAAGGGTTTTTGGTGCTGGAAATCCATGGAAAATCTGCCTTCCTGGGGACTTTAAGGATGTTAAGGCAGGTCGTGAAATTCAATGGGGATTTCATGAGAACAGAAAAAAGGTGGATTTTCATAGGATTTAGAGCTTTTGTGTATGGGAGAATCAATGGATTTCTTCAGGGGAAAAGGTTGGCTGGAAACGATGGCCTTTCCCGGACTTTCGCCCTACACTAACAACCAAAAGCCAGGGAAAAAAGTGTGATGGTCATCCTCACTTCGTGAAGATTCTTGCCGGGGTAAAGTTGGTAATTGGGCTTTGCTTTCTGGGAACATCTGGGAACATGATATGAACTGAATATGTGTAATCATTTGCGAAACGATGTTTTCTTGGGTGAAAATTGGCTATATCTGTTGGGAAAATACAGGAACATTATGTGATGAAGCCTTGGATATATTGTTTGCTTAGGACCCAGGCCACAAATCAGGCGAACCTCACCTTGTGGCTAGCTTTCAAACACCATCTGCACCGTGCATGGTATATGTTCAGTTGAGGTTAAAGCCCCGACATATTCAAAAAAAAATGCAAATATGGAGCCAAATGGGTAAACAAGCAATATCGTTGAAGGATCTCCTTTGTGAGAAGCGCTTCCGATCATTTGCCAGGACTCTGATAGGTGTCGCGCCAACAGCGGAAGCAAAGCAAAGCCAACAGTGCAGTGCTAATAAAGTAGATCTTGTGGAACACCAAATATGCCTGTACGCTGGGATCCAAGGTTAACATCTCCACCAGCAACTGGGCCTCCCACCTAGTATGAAATATCCTCAGGTATTGGATCGCTGATTGACTCATATGGGGGGTTTGATGTTTTGATATCACAGAGATTTACAAGGATGAGACGTTTAAAATTGTATACTGACTTTAATATAGCTATGGTTAAAATATGGTGAATTGATGCCCATTTCGTAGTCATTTACTTCGATGATTTACCTTTGAACAATGGATATTTTTCATAACTGTTAGTCATTGCCAGAGAGTAACTGTTTTTTTGTTGGTTACAACTATCCCCAACAGATCCCCGTTCTTACCCTAGTTACATCTATCTCCTGAGATCATCTTCGCCCAGGCGCACTCTGAAGGTGGTCGAAGAGGTCCAAGTAACGCGAGACGTAGAGAGTCAAATAGATGCACTGAGTGCGAAGGGACAGTCCCGCCACGGAACGTCTGCAGCATGCTTGACCTGGGCACTTTTTGCAATCTACATCTCTGTAGATATGAATTCGTCTAAACACATTCATGTCTGTACGGAATGGAAATAATGTTCTCCATATATTATATATTTAATTATCCAACTATGTAGTATACATACATAAGTATCCAACTATCCATCCCATCCAATATAATCTAATCTAGTCTAATCATCTAATCTAATCCAATCTATCTATCTATCTATCTACCTCTATTGAAATAGAAAGGACATAACATCAAAAAAAATGGACAATGTATCGCAAAAATGTGCCAATGAATGACACTTTCCGTCCCGCGATTGTTTAGAGGAGGCTGCGAGGAGGCTGCACTATCTCCTATCAGTTTGTGTCCCATGCAATGGCATCATGGGCCAGAAAATGCACAACATGGGGAGTTCTTGCGTCCAACCCCCAACTTCCCCAAAGAGACATTTTTCAAACTCTGAAGAAGAAAAGGCTGGCCCAAAATGAGACAAAATTCCAGACCTGGCAAAACCTGCTGCACATCTTGCCCAAGCAGCAAAGCAGGAAAACCACTGCAGCGTCATGCAAGTAGTCGCCAATGTATCTGAAAATATTCCACGATGCATTGTTCAGAGAACGAATGTCCATTGATGCCAGCGACGTGCGTCTCAAGAAACCATCACCAGATTCAAACATCCAGATTATCAAATTGTGATGTTTCTAAGAGTCGCCCATAGAATAACTTCTGGTCTCAAGTCGATTTCTCCGGCAGCAACAAAGATCAGAGCAGGCCAATGAATTCGTCTGTTTCTGACCCTCCCACAGGTTTCTTTCTTACTAGGGCTGTTTCTGGGCTGATCTGCTATCGAAGAGTCCGGACTTTTGAGCCACACAAATTCAGTCGCGATTCGCGGCAACGGTTTGGTGAAATCGACGCCGTCCCCGTGGCACTGTTGGCTGAGAGGCCAACCCACCGTTCCGGCAAAGAAAAAAATGAAGCATCTTTTTTTAGAACAAGGTCTATGGGAGAGTGCGTTTACAGTTTTTCTTGTTTGAACTAATTCACCATCAATGCGCACAAACAACAAACCTTGATAAAACCAAACCTGTTGGTTTGCCTTTGCTGTGATGAAAACAAGCTGGATCTGAATATGATTTCGTTGCGGCCAAACAACGTGAACATGATATGATGCTAGGAAAACTAGAAAATGAACGGGAGTACTTCTGCCAACGTGTATGATCCAGTTTCCTTAAACAACACGAGCCCAAAATGAATAGAACATCTCCCATCTACATTTATAGATGATTTTCCCATTGGAGGTTGGGTTGCAACATTTGAGAAGCAAAGACAATGTGCCAAGCATGCAAGCCTTGATGGTTGATTTTTTTGCGGGGCCTTGCCCACTACATTTTCCAAGGAGCAAGCAAACCCATACATAGTCTGCACAACACATTCTGACTCTGCACCCGTGATTTCAAAATCAAGACCACCCACCGACCGTCCCAAAAAGAAGAAACGCTGGAACAACAACATTTTGGACATTCTCAAATTTGTTGATAATTCCCCAAATGCTAGCGACCAGACAATGTTTGAACAAACGGCCCATTAAGACAATCATGTCTGGATCATATGCCAATTTTTGATAGCCCGATCCACTATTCATGATTTTGAACCCCATCATTGATGGTTAGTTCGACCCCCACAATGGATAGTTTAACATTCAGAATTCATTATTAATTCCCATTTAACCATCATTTCTGGATGATGTTCCAATGTTCGATGCCTATGATTGCTTCGTAAGTCCATTTGCTTCGCCCATTTCACCCAGCCATGAGTGCCTTTCTGTCCGTCTCCGCTTGTAGGAGCTGTTGGCGTAGATCCTGAACACCTGATAGCACTGAGAAAAAATAGCAGCCTTCAATGGGCAAATATGTTCAGGTACATCAAGTAAACATTTGTTAGTATAAATATGTTGAAAGATGTTGATATGTTTTTCTATCCTCTGAAGCATACTGTGAAGCAAATACTAGGTATGCTTTTGAGATGCTGCAAGCTACGTGTAGGAATTCCATTGACCAAGGGCCTTTCGTCAGCTTTACCGTAGACACTCATGAGATTTCAAACGTTGGACACTGGTTCAAAGACCAGCATGCCCCGCGGCGTGCTCACTCCCCCATCACAACAATCTGTATAAGTTGATGTAAGTTGTATAATAATAAGTATGATGCAATATGATGCAGCAAGTATGATGCAAAATGAAGTAACCCAACTCTATGTCAAGTGGATGGTTTGGACATTAAATCGTGACTGCCATCTGTGGGTGCCCAGCACCCCACTACGCCAAGGCCGGCGCCTGCAGTGTTCGACATGTTTCACGCAGCAGATTGGTGGGCGGGTCGTTTCTTGAACCGTCTGAATTCCAAGGCGTCGAGGCTCTATGCTGGTGACACTTCACCAAAGGAAAACCAGAAAACTTGGTTATTTAGATTTATTTAATATTATATAGTCACCCCCGATCACCCCATTTCACCCCCCTAAAAAAAAGAACAGTGGCAGTATTTATCACTATTTTAGTGGGAACTCACTTTGGGAGGTTCCTGTACATACCAACTATCTATCTATCTATCTATCTATCTGTCTGTCTGTCTGTCTGTCTGTCTGTCTATCTATCTATCTATCTATCTATCTATCTATCTATCTATAGTGTGTGTGTGAGTATAAATGCAGATTTAGATATACGGACGGGATATCTTTTGGTTGCTATGGGGCATTCACCCCATCAATTGACATGAATGAATGGTATCAGGGTATGGGTCATAAGGCATCATTCATACCGTACTGACGTACTTGGCTCTGGGGTTGCTGCCACCAAACATGGTGATGTTAACAACTCCATGAAATCAACTGATCCCCACGATGATAAATCCAACATGGGAAACCCTACGGCGGATGCAATGATTTTGCTTTGCCTGGTGGTGGTGCTGCTGCTTACGATTGCTGCCGGAAAGCAACACGTGACATCTCTAAATTCTGCATCATTCAGCATGAGGTTTTCCTAAAAATATTCTCGGCTTTTGGTTGACTTTCCAATTGGGAGCCGTGTGAACTCTGCATCTTGTGCCCCCCTGCCACTGATAGAAGGGAACCAAAAGCTCCAGCAACGTGGCCTTTTTCCACCAGCCAGGTTTCAGCATGGTACAACCCTCGACTTTCTCAAGGGCGGGGTCAACATTTCCTTCCAGGGCCTACACCAAGGCACTTCGCCCCGGCCTTGGCGGAATCGTCCTGCGCTTCAGAAATCCGAGTCCCCCTTCAGAACAAGATTGATTAAAATAGACATTGATTTACGAACTACAACTGGCAATGTGAATGCGATTGACTTTTCGAATTCTTGTGTTTTGACCCCTTCGTAATTAGTACGGATGTAGCATGAGAGAGCAGCTCATGAATTCTATGACTGTCCAAAATTTGTGGCCCCTAATCCGGGGGCCCCTAAGTCAACAATGTTTATGCTGGTGGCCAATTTCAGTGGAATAGCAAACAATCTTTGGATATGACTTTTGGATCCTCGCTGAAGCCAGTACGGAATCAGTAGCCGGGATCAACACTTTCACACACTTATCATTGGGATGCTATGCTATTGAGATATGTTTTCCTGTTTTAACGCGTCTAACTCTTCATTTTACGAACTACCGAGAAAACGTTGCGACCTGGGATATGTTGATAAAACCCAGTAGTAATTTCTGTACTAACCTCAGTCACCGTTATCATCATTATCATCATTATCATCATCATCATCAGCAGCATCAGCACCACGTAATAATTCATGACTTTCACCAAAACCCCCTTATAGAATATATAAATCATTTAATCCATCCAAATCCACCATCTTTTCAGGATCCCATTGCCCCAGTCAGCTCCGACCAGCGAACGTAGCGTTTTTCCACGGGGTCTTAACCGAAAGATCTTCCCCTCAGCTGTGGGCGACTGTCCATCTCAGCCTGGGCACATGGCAAGCCCTATAAATTGAGGTGTCAAGGATAAAATTAACCATGATTCCCTCTGGTAAACTAACATAACTATGGTTACCCTCTGGTAAACTAACATAGCTCTTATGGCCATAGAAATAGTGGATTTTCCCATGAAAAATGCTGATTTTCCATGGCTATGTTAGTTTACTGGGGGGTAACTATGATAAAGATTGATCAATGATGGACTTTCCATTGCTATGTTTGACTACCAAAGGCCCGAAACAACATGTTCCCAAACCCCTGATATCCACAGATTGTGGTGTGTGTTCTTGTTCCCTGCCTGTTGGGGGAAGTGTGCACCCCCCCAAAAATTACATTGAAACCCAAACCAAACAAAATACAGTAAATATTTTCCCAGACAAAACGATCTAAAAGGTTCGCGTATAAGTAATATAATCTACGATGGGTAAAAATATCGTAAAATATCTATATTGTATATAATTGTATGTATATATACATATATAATATGTATATTCAGGCTCCATCTTCTTGCGTACTTGCGTGGCCTTTTTACATCTTTTTACATAAACTTAGTGGCTTCTCAATCAAGCGAGCGCATCATTCCAAGCAGCTGTGAAGCAGCACAAACACGCAACCGCGACTCTGGCGAATAAAACATCGTTCTGTTGGCAAACAAAAATTGTAAAATCCTCTTGCTTCTCTGTGAGCCTCCCACTTTTAGTCAATTAATGTCTCTCCGAAATGCTGATCTTTACTGCCAGAGCACCAGTGCTCCCTTCTCCTGTGAAGGTTGCCGCCCCAGGTTGAAGGACAAACGCAGCGCCACATCTGGAAAGACCTGGCAGTGACTTCTGCATGGCTTCTATGTTGAAACAACCCCATTTGGGGCTCACCAAGGCCTTCCGTGACAAAATCCATTCAAAGGCCCCGGGTCCCTTGTCGACAATGAGAAGCATACCTCACTACATGCCGATCACGCCCCCGACAGTGGCACTGGAGGGCCGTAATCAAAATTACCCCAAGGGGGGGCATCTGCTCCGACTGACGACTTTTGTGGGTGAAGTAATTTCAAAAAAAAAAGGCCATAACCAACTGGTTTGGACCAAAACATGTCAAAAATCTAACGAGTGTCACTTTTGGAATCAACTGTCGGTGGTTTTGAGTTGGTGCAAGATGGTAAAAACCTACATTTTCCTTGTGTTTACCGAAAGTTTTACTGTGCTCTACCAGGTTACCAGATGTTACCAGCTCATCCCCCCAAGACTTTGTGATGAAATCACCATCAACTGGGCCCTGCCCTGCCCACCCAGGGCTCCCCCAGGCGCCTTGCGAAACTGCGCCATGGCGCCCACACAGGACAGGCACGGCACTTCCGAGACGTGCAACCAGAGCTCGCCCTCCACCGCGGAGCCGTCGAAGGGGGGAGCGCCTCAACGGCCCGGGGAAAGCCAAAGGAATGGGTGGTGCATGGGTGGTAACTATCATCCCCGAATGGTGGTTTATGGCATTGGGTGTCTCACATGACAGTTAGACCGATATATTCTCGGTTTTAATATGTTTCTGTTCATTTTCTGATGGGAGGAGATGAAGAAACGGCTAAATTACATCCCCAAAAGAGATATGGACATAAAATGACATGAATGCATTTTGGTGTATGTGTTTCTTGACGTATTAAATCATTGGATGACATGATATGAAATACAGTAAATCCAAATCACGCGGGATCATAATATCTACCGCAGCTGCACATTTGGTTGTGAATAAAGCTATCCAACTTTAATGAGGTGATATGGCAGTTGAAAGGCGTTCAATGATCCCCCAATGGGATTTGACCAGCACCACCAGTTTCAAATTGGAGCACGACTGCACCTACCTTTGAGGGAATAGGGGCATATGCCAAATAAATCGTGGCGAAAGAAGCTACTTATCACTTGAAAAGGGCTCCCAACACTGTAAGGTGCATTTCTCTCATTTCTCGGGGCTGCCCAGAGAGGCACCAAACAAAAGTTCCGTATGTTTTCATACATTCACTTTCCTAAGCTTATGGGAACCTTGGGTCAGAATGGCTACCAAATTCAGATTTAACGTGGTGATGCAACCAATCATGTCAACACACCAGGTCAAAGGGTAGAACCAAGGGTATGGATGGGTACACTGGGTATACCTACTTCAACTCCCATCTCTGAGGCTAGTTACAGTGACTCAGGGTAAGAAGTGAACATGTCCTTCCGCATCAGCTCAAGCGACTTTGAGGCTCCTGCACTTCCTATTGCCTGGTCCACCAACTAGCACAATGAAAAGTACCAAGCTTGGACAAGGTCTATGGAAGAGATACAGTATCCACCAAGAAGTATGACCATGGCCAAGTACGGTCCCTCTCGGCAAACCGGATGTGCAATCCAGCCAAGCAAGAAACTGAGTTGCTGCTAAGGCACCTATGGGTTGACATCCCAAGTCCATAGAAGCTCGCGCACAGGCTTGGAGTGCCTGGAATTCTCCATCTCCGCCCCTGGCCCAGGCATTTGGAAACACCTGTGTTTATCACGCTTCTGAAACGTCTATCGGCCGCCACTAGCTTCATAGCCACTTTGTGCCAATGTCTTTTGGGTGTCATTACCCTCCGATAATCAAACATGGCAATGGGAAATCCACCATTTATAGGGGATTTCCAATTGCCACGAATTTTTTGGCAGTTCCACAGGCCCTCCAAACGCCTGTGGTGCTTCAGGGTGGCTGCAAACAGCCCCAGCTGGTGATCGTCATTGGCCGGGCCGCTGGTCACCGCTATGGGTCCGGCGGAACGTCGCCCGAGCTGCGGGCTCTGCAGCGAGAAGCGGTAAACGCAAACGGTGCGACAGACCTGCCAGGATGGGATGACCATTGGTTTAAGGATGTTAAACAGTGGACAAACATTGGGTTTCTGCGGAGTATGTGATAGTATGCTTCTTGTCTCGGTGTGATGTTGATGTTGAATGTCTCATCCTTGGTTTTTGATGCTACTTGTATGGGAGTCCCGCGGCGGTGAGAAATAGGAGATCCCTTCTCAAATGCAAGTCCGGGTACTATACACTTGTCCAAGATTTCCACCGGAATGTTCCCATGAGCCACAGGTGCCCTTTCGCACTCATCGTCTTATATGACTTTAGTGTGATACATTCCTGAGTTTGGCAAGCCCTACCCCCTAAAAAAAACTGGATGGGAGTTGTCCTATACAATATTAATTATAAATATATACCAGTAGTACCGCACAAGGCGGTGGCGGAAGTTTCAGGAATAGCAAACCTATAGGAGCGGCTCGTTGCTGTGAGTCATGGATGGCAGAGCAGATCCACTGATGGATCAAAAGGTGGTTGGAGCGTCGGCCTATCTATCTGTCTATCTATCTGCCTGCCTANGATCCACTGATGGATCAAAAGGTGGTTGGAGCGTCGGCCTATCTATCTGTCTATCTATCTGCCTGCCTAACTAACTGACTAATTGACTGACTGACTAACTAACTAACTAACTGACTCACTGACTAACTGACTAACTGACTAACTGACTAACTGGCTACCTGACTAACTGACTAACTGGCTAACTGACTAACTGACTAACTGACTAACTGACTAACTGACTAATTGACTAACTGACTAACTGACTAACTGACTAACTGACTAACTCACTAACTCACTAACTCACTAACTCACTAACTCACTAACTCACTAACTCACTAACTCACTAACTNACTAACTGACTAACTGACTAACTGACTAACTCACTAACTCACTAACTCACTAACTCACTAACTCACTAACTCACTAACTCACTAACTAACTAACTAACTAACTAACTAACTCACTAACTAACTAAGTAACTAACTAACAAACTAACAAACTAACTGACTAACTGACGAACTGACGAACTGACTAACTGACTAACTGACTAACTGACTAACTGACTAACTGACTAACTAACTAACTAACAAACAAACTAACTAACTAACTAGCTGACTAACAAACTAACTAACTGACTAACTGACTAACTGACTAACAAACTAACTAACTGACTAACTAACTAACTAACTAACTAACTAGCTGACTAACAAACTAACTAACTGACTAACTGACTAACTGACTAACTGACTAACTAACTAACTAACTAACTAGCTAACTAACTAACTAACTAACTAACTAACTAACTAACTAAGTTGTTAAGTTGTTAAGTGGTTACGTTATTAAGTTGTTAAGTGGTTAAGTTGTTTAGTTGTTAAGTGGTTAAGTTGTTCAATTGTTAAATGGTTAAGCGGTTAAGTTGTTAAGTTGTTAGTTCAGTTAGTTAACTGACATCTCAAAATTTGCTTAAAACCCTCAGTTTTTGACACTTTTGACTTCTAAATGTGCTTCGCGCCACAACGGCGTGCAATTTTTCATCTCTCATCTGCCGAGATGTCTCCGCACCAGCCGCTTTAGCGAGCCTACTTCTCGACCCTCCGGAGCCACAAAACATTGGAAAAACACAGTGTTTCGCGACTTTCCTACCTTTTCGCGCACCTGCATCTNTCTGACTTTCTTCATCTTCTGACTTTCTTCATGGCTGTGCTTTTCCATCTGTCCATATTGTCGGAAGGTTTAGCTTCTAAACTTCCTTCGATCATTATATATATATATATCAGTATTTATCTGATGAGAATGTCCCATACCAGATAAGATATTCATATTCAAGATATTGATTGGGCATCATCCCAAAATTAAGGGAATTTAGTGCCCAAACCATTGATGAAGAGTTTCCCCATACATCTCCAACTTGGATCGAACAGATTCAAGGGGAACTTTCCCATAAGTATGTTGCGGAATTGATGGACATGTGTCATTAGTTGGACGGAGTATTCCAAACCAAATGGTCGGAAACAACTCCTCTCAAAGGAGTCTTCAATCTTGTCTTCTTGATCTTGGCATGGTGCGAATGCAACACCCAGTCAACGCTGTCGAGGTGAACACAGGTGTTGGCACTGGGAAATCAAGACTTTTGCGTGTCATCGTGTCCAGTGCTAATCTTCTCAACGTATCATTCCAAGACTCTTCAAGCAAGACCTGATTTTTGCCGCAACGCAATTGTTTGCCTTTGAGTGTTATTCTCCGAATTGACCATCAACTGCCCTCATTGAAGCAATTCATTGGGTTGAAGCCGCCTTCTCCAACTTTTCATTCTACAATCATAAATATCACAAACATCAAATGCGTATGATATATGCGTATGTTATATGCGTGATTTCCGACCTGCTTCCCACAAAGTGCTTTCAAATGCGCTCACAGGCTCACTGTACACCAAACAGCGCTGACGGGCAAGGTCTAAAACATTCTAAAACATCTCTAATTGATCCTTCAACCATTTCCACATCTCGGAATACGGGTTTGCTGACCACACGTCGTAGGGGCCACGGAAGTCGTCTCCGTGAGCATCATAGAACCAACAACCATGTTGTTTCCCCCCAATCACTTGATCATGCCCCGCAACAAATCGTGCTCCGCTCTTTTGGGCAACTGCTTTGAGATACTTGCGGCCTTCGTCCCCTTCGGCCACGCTGCAGCATCTGAACCAGATCACACCATTGTCAGCGAAAACACCAGCTTGTTTGAGGGGAAGAAAATCCTCAGGCTCAATAGGACGTTCACCTATAAAAGGTCTTGCTGCACTTCCATGGGCCCAGATCTGGAGCTCGTGCAAATTCTTACCTTTTTTTCTGAGATATTCATTCACTGCGTCCAAGCTGTCAGTTGAGCACACATCTCCGCCTGGCATTTTGAAATTGAGCCTGTGTTCACCTTCCGACGAGGAGTGCGTCGGTCCGAAGGCTGGCAGCCACTAGCCACTGGGGTCTCATCTGCAATGACCAGAGTAGACATCGTCGAGCCCATGGTGAAGGCTAAAAGGACCGCAACCTATGAGCGCACTACTGGGTCGGGGGCTGATAGATAATGAGATACTACAAGCAGCAGCTTGGGAAAGCGTTTACGGATGCAAACCTGCCCGCAGTTCATAAATCCAGTGTTAATGGAAGGAAACAGTGCTTCGACCAAGGTCTTTGTCCGAACTGTACTCTCAATCAAGTTGATACGCTTCCGTTGGTCAGGTTCACTTTGTCCAATCTCTGGGCAACCGGACTCATCCAAAATGAGGTTGTTGCAGACGAAGCAAAGAAATTAAAGGGTGGTAGCGCTGGCAAAGCATCTAATCCACTGACCACCAGATCAAGCTGAAAGTGAAGAACAATTGCAGTGATGAAACAGGAATCATGGAAACAATTATTGACCTTGATGACCGACATTTTGACACCACAAGTTTGACCAAAAAAACTCCAGAACCCCCACCTGAAGAAAGCACATGAATGGCAAGGATAAAACATTGAACATGAAATCATACCAAGCACCATATTAACATCATACTAACATATGCTCCCGAGAATCCCCCTTCCAACTTTTTTAAAAGGAGATTTTGGGCCTAATTTCACGTTGTTTTTTCTCTTCAGAGGATGCATTGAAAGATGGAATGCATTTTGATGCTGGGCTCTCAAAATCCCCAAAACTTGGAAGACGCTCAAGATGAAGCGTCAGTTTCTCTGCGAGACCACTTTCCAGCGGTCCTGCCTTGAGCCCCTCCTGCGCTTCGGCGTTCTTGCTGACGTCTGACCTTGGCTATGATCAAGTTGGGATCCATGGTCACCTCTCATAGTCATGGCCACGGAAAATCATGAAAAATCACGATATCTTTGCTGCCTCAATCATCTTTACATGAAAATTAATGTACATGTTCATTGCCATGTTTTGTTCACCATTTTTTGTTTGCCTTGAAACAAGTCTGGTTTTTTGGGGATCCTCACCCCCCATCTTCAGAAGCCCACATCTCTGGGTCACCAGGATCTCTGCCGCCCAGCAACTGATTTCCCGTCCCTGCGATGGCATTGGCCGCTTCTTGTGCTGTCCGCTGCCAGGCTTCCCGTTCGGCTCCTTGAAGCAGCTGGATCCCCAGCAGTTCCAGCATCTGACACCTCACTGGGGCTGGCACAATGATGATCCTTGGGATTAACATCAAGAAGAGTGGTGCAAAGTATGATGAAACACCAAAGCATGCCATTGTATGATATTGTCATAAATATTCGTAAAATTTCATAAATGATGTTTACCGATCTTCTGGTAGCTGCTAGCCTTTTTCTATGGATAACTACTTGGAGGGTCGAATAAGGTCCTTGTTGTGTCTCACTCCTTTGACTTAGAATTGAAGCTGCAAGAAGAAATGCGAAAACATGATCGTGTAGGGCTCTAATGTTCCTGGAGTAATCAGTGCGGACGCACCAACACATGGCCATACATATAAATGGCATGATTATTCACGCGTGTGTGCTTGCATCACATTCGCATGCGCACATGCTCCTGCCCGAACGAAAGTGATCAAACATCAAAAGAGGTCATTGCACATATCACAACAGTGATAAGTTGGGACAATCAAATCTGGGCGCAATCAACATCCTTTGCCAGGACTTCTTGGAGTGCATTCAACGTGAATACATACATACTAGAAATCCTGCACCAGTTCGTAGATGATTTATCCAACTGCAATCCCTTCTTTACGGTGTTTCATAGCTACCTAAGAATTACCAACTGGTGCAGGATTTCTTTCATCCACAGTATGTTCTAAATGTGCTATATATATATATATACTATACTGATCCCATCTGATCCAGAAGAGATATGAATTCATCTAACATGAACTATGCCAAAACATGTGCACTAACCACTTACTGTATCCACAGTTGCACAGATGCATCCCAGCGACGTATAGGTAAAGCCCAAGCCCACCAAGCTAAAGCTGGACAGGTGATCCCGGTAGTCCTCGAAATTTGCTGATGATTCGATGATTGGCTTCCTATGTTGCCTCCAAAGTTGCAGGATTTTGTTCAAAGATCGGTCTTTGTTCCGCATTGTTTCCATATCATGTGTTCTGCACAATTGAAGATCATATGAACTTATCTTGCATGATGGCTCGGCTATACAGCTTTATCTTTTGTATTTCTTTAGAGTGCCTACAGTCCGCTCTTGGTACATCCAAATGCTCTACTTGCCCCGTTAACCTGACTTTGTTTTTCTTACCTGTGTGCAATATTTACCGCTGTATTTTCCAATTTTGACCATATGTCAAAACATAGTTCACGTATTTTGATGTATTTTGACAAGTTACTTACTAAAGTTTGACCAATGTTTATCAATATTGTCCGTTTTGAAGCCATGTTTATCTGAGAAAATGGAAAACCGTACTATCATCTACTCCCCAAATTGGACCTCAAGTGATTCAAATGATGCCAAACAGTGAGTCACAACGCGACAGGTACGATCCTGTTCACACCAAAACGGCTGGTAAATGGCCCATCCTCCCCCAAATATGGTGATTACAGGCATATATCCCATCATTTCCCAAATGTCCATGGTTAAATTTAAATCGCCATTACATCCCTAGTCATCCCCATGTATCCACCATTTATCATGATTTACTCTCCATTGACCAATCATAAAACGCACATTGACTGAATTACCTTTCATCCCCATCAACCCCAGTAATCCACCATTATATATTCCCAAGAAAACATATGAATCCTCCATGAATCATTATTCATCCACCATCAAATCCAATTAATCCACCGTCCTTCTTAATTCCCAGCGAATTAACATTAACTGCATCAACCCTTAGCAATCGCACATGTATGGACCCATCCCCATATAGGTTTTGGACCCATCCCCAATGTCCTCCCCTGGCCAGGTCCCTGTCCTGCACTGCCAGTGCTCGATCAAAGTCCGAGAGCTTCCGCAGGGTCAACGGCATCTCGCTGGAAGAAGAGACGCAGTGACGCACGGCCTGGCGAAAACATGGGGAAATTACAGCCAAAAAAGTGGGGAATGTCCATGGAAAAAAGGAGATTTTACCATTGAAACTTGCAAAAAGAATGGTTTTACCATGGAAAAATTGGGTTTAACTGAATTTAACCATGAAACATGTATACAAGTTGGGTTTTACCAAGGAAAAAAGGTGGATTTACCTTGATTTCACCATGAAAAATGCAACCAAGTTGGGGATTTGGATAGCAAAACTCAGGATTTCGCAACCAAGTTGGATTTTATCATGAAAAACAATGGGATTTGGATATCAAAACTCAGGATTTCGCAACCAAGTTGGATTCTATCATGAAAAACAATGGGATTTGGATATCAAAACTCAGGATTTCGCAACCAAGTTGGATTTTGTCATGAAAAACAATGGGATTTGGATATCAAAAATCAGGATTTCACAAACGAAAACAGGGATTTGACCAAGTGAAAGTTGGATTTTGCATTGTAAAATCATGAGCCATTGTTCAAAATAAATAACAATAAAATTGAAGAATATCGTGCCGTTTTATTCAAAGATAAGTAAAACACTCCACAATAAATTACCAATTAAAGCACATAATATTGAAATATATTGAATATGGTAAACGTATCCATAAACGTACCGATAGACAAATAGGAAAAAGAAAAAACAAAACACAATAATTATAACCATCTAAAACTGAAAGAGCTGGATTCCTTTTCCGCAAAAAGTAGAAGTACTGCTAGGAGTGAGAATCGACGAAACACTCATAGAGGTTTGTGTGTACACACCTTTGATGAGAATCACATCACGTTTGATGTAGGATCATCTCCACCCTGCGATGGCCAACATAGCAACACCCCTGAGATATGCAAGAAAATAATTGACGCAGATCGATAAGCAGGTCGATACACTTGGTAACCACATCGTGTCTCTAAATCGGTCTAAATCCCATGTTTCATTTCAAGGGACCAACAAGTTAAACAAATCGTTCGGAATGATGCACGAGTATATTTGGGGGGTTCTTCAAATGGGGGATCCCCAAGTCACCATAGGTTTCAATACTAAAATGCTCCAAAGACATCCAAAGACTTGGATGATTTGGGGTACCGCCATGACTTCGGAAACCTCCATGGTGCGCCTCAAATTTCTCTCCAGCCCACTGAGTGAGTCTTTGCCACTCTGGGCCCTGCACAGAGGTCTCGTAGCCACCTGCACAAAAGGATGGCTATGAGTAGACAGTCAGTGAGTCGGGGACTGTTCAATGCTCAGGGAATTTATATACATATAATATACTATAATATTATGTTATAGTATATATGTATATATTTATATTATATATATACAACTATATTGTAAGATTTGATCAACAAGACGGAATCCTTGCATGGCGGCCAGATCTACACTATCCGTTAAGTTCCACCATATCAGTTTCGCATTGCATCTCACACGCATAAGCACAGATAAACAGCAATCCCCGGAATTCCACCCAATCGCAATCACAAACGTACGGAACTAGCCAATCATGCAACTCATTGTAAACTAGCAGTTTCAAATGAATGAAGTGCCTAAATATTTGTGCACTTTGAACCCTGCACAACGTAACGGTTCTTGCTAACAAGCCTCAACCTACAAACGCTCACAGACTGACCACCCCAAGAACATCACCAACATCAGCATTTAGGCCCCAACAAAATCAGCCGAATGTCAGCCATTTCCCTTCAGAAAAACAACACCCAGGGATCTACAACATGGGGTGTCCTGGTATGGACAACAGTTCAACAACCACAAGGTTAAAAAAACAGAAATGACGTACAAACATATAGATCTATATACAATAAACCCTAGAATTAACCTACTTAGAAATCAATTTGGCTAATGACCTCCGGCACAGTCTTGCACAGCAACGGCCGACAACGGGCACCTGTGGAAATGGATTCAATGAGATCCAAGACTTCTTGTCCGCTGCATTCGTGAAGTCGCCCAGCGGCTTCGCGCACCAAGCACTGCATGAGACGCTCATCACCTGGCTGTGGAGGATGAGATGCCGGCAGAATATCGGAACTCACATGGCCAAACAATACATTGGGATGTCCAAACACAAGGTAGATCGGGTACCACCAAATAGCAGTTCTACTGGGGAACATGATGGATACATTCAGATTTGGGGGTACCCAATTTTCAGACTCAACTTCTGATGGAAGAACAACGCCCGAACACTATCAAACACTACCAGATTTGCAGCCACATTGGCAAGGTATATGAATTACTACACGTGCCGAAGGAAGATACCGATAAACATCTCTTATATTTTCTTCCTTGTTCGAAGTGTCTGTCTCAGGTATGGAGGTATACCCTCCAGTACTTTGTTACAGTTTGCAATCCAACATGGCCCATTTATAGATTAAAAAAACCCTTAAAAGTGTGATTTTCCATAGCTATTATGAATGACCAAAGAACACACACGCACATTAATCACAGCTTATTTGCAAATCACATTTAAATACTTACAGCAGTGAATTCATTTGACCTAGCTAGGCCGCAGCGAACTGCTACGATGTGCCTCCAGCCAAAAAAAAAAGTACTGTATATATATATATATATATACTGCAATCTATTACATTGGCTAATCGGTTCCTTTCCTTTTCCCCCAGCGTCCCTTCGACCAGGGCACGGTAGCCCAAGCGATTGTAAGCCCAGGCGGTATTGCCCAAGTTCTGGGGGATGAACTCCTCAGGTTGCGAGAGCGAAGATGAGCGGAATGGGGAGAGGAAGGGAAGGTAGGCTTCAAAACTATATTCATTGGATTGGGTTAAGGGAAAATTTACAGGAAACCTCTATATTTCATAGGATAATCTATGGTTTCCTGTAAATTTTCCCTTAACCCAATCCAATGATATATGGGTACATATGGGGGTTTCCTAAAATAAGGGCACCCCAAAATGGATGGTTTATAATGGAAAATCCCAATCTAAAATGGATGATTTGGGGGTACCCCTATTTTAGGAAACCTCCATATGCGCTAGGGTCAAAACACAACATAGATGTGAAAAAACCCATGGTTTCGCATGGAAAATGGTTACAAATGCTGGGTTTTCCGCATCGAACTGTTAGTTTATCGGAGGCTATATGGCTATATATGGTTTATGGTCAGCCGTCTCACCCCAAAAATCTCGATGAATGGATTGATGACCATCCCCAGCTATACAAACCCATCTTTGGACCATGGCGCATATTTGCACATGCCTTTTCACATACACATCTCTGGATGGTTATGATTGATACTGATTGATGATGTATACATATTTTCTTGCTGAAATGAGGTGCTGCAGGCTTCTTCACTGGGAATTATCTTTAAGTTTTTGTTCTCTGGATAGATGCCATGCATCAGTGGGGTTTCTTTGGGATGCTGCAAGGCAAATCTTAAAAAATGCATAGCCCTCAGCAGCTTCCCGAGCTCCGCACCGAGACAATTTCCTGGGAACGAATACTCAAAGCCTGGCCAGGCTGCGTCCGCTGACTAGAGAAGTTGGTAACACATGAAGTTGCTACCAATACAGTAGATCCTCAAACATCCCTCATGGGGTCATGGGCCACAAAAACTCGCATTGTAACATATATTGCAACTCAGTTCATGAAGCTGAAAAAAAACTGAAAACCTGGGGAGTTTCAGGCATGCCTGGAGCAATTCATCGTTTCGGAAGGTGAGCAACGCAAAGGCCCAGACCAAGTTGGAGCATTCCTTGGGAAAACGGCCCAGGTCGAATTCTTCAGAATCTGGTGGTTGTGAGCAAATCTAGGACTCGCGGATCCGTTTGGTATATCAATCGCTAGTTTGATCTCGTTTGACCAACGTAGTTTCCTGTTTAGTCAATTTGCAAACGTTCAGCGCTGATTGAAGTCTAGTCCTTCGTACTTGTGGCTAGAAGGCAGTTATAAGACTCATGGCGCCAGTTAAACCCCAAACA
Source organism: Symbiodinium sp. clade C Y103 (assembly GCA_003297045.1). Classification (NCBI taxonomy): domain Eukaryota; class Dinophyceae; order Suessiales; family Symbiodiniaceae; genus Cladocopium; species Cladocopium sp. clade C. Next base: position 9,785 of record BGPT01001641.1, on the reverse strand, counting down.
TAGTCGGCAACAGGGATCAGGTCTGTCCTCATCAAATTGGGTGCTGGTTTACTCTCGCAAATGGGTTTCAACAAGACAGCACAGCAAACATTACCAAGAGCTGCGCAGTCTTGAGCCGCAGTGTGGGGTACATGTCATCCACTTGGAAACAGCTTCTCTCCCTACACCCAGGTGGTTCCCATCGAACATCTCCCGTAATCCCATCCATGGTACCTCCCCGCACCAAGCATCTTGAGGATTGAAGCTCTTCACCTGGCCAGCATTGAGGTCACCCGCATCTGCGAAATTCAGGTCCGCATCATCAGTCGAAAGCTCTGTATGACCCTTTCAGATGCTGACATTCTCAGATTGTTGCGTCATTTTTTTAGACATGCTTGTGCTCATCCCTCCGTTCATCCCTCAAAATGAACGCATTACGTCTGTTAAAACATGACAAATGAACCCTATGGATCCAAACACTGTCTGAGAAGGTACTTAACCCCCTAAATCAACCCCAAGTACTTCCTAAGAAGGTACTTGGATCCTTAGGGGAAACAATGTGTCACTGGTGTTTACGGTCTACCCATGTGGCCTGCTCCATGGCCTTCTCTGCTAAGACTTGCAGGTAGCGTTCGTCCTGACCATCTGTGAAAGGGCTGAGGGGGCCCAGATTTTAACCAACAAAAATGGTGATTTAACGAATCAAAACAGGGGGATTACGTAGATAGGTAAGTCGGCTTCTGACTAGACCAACTATGACCAACTATAGGGTTTATGGATGTTTATGGTGGATACATCTACAGTTGGGTTTGTTTATAAACCAATCTATCACCGCAGGGTCCCATCTTGTGGCAAAACGGTTCAACATGGTTCAACCATCTCCAATACATTCCAATACCAACAGCCATGAATTGGCTGAAGAGCAAGTCCCAAGCGCGAACCATTGTTAGCTATTGTTTTTCGATGTTTTTCCTATCAAACGTTGGGGGTCTGTTGTGGATTTTTCCATTCAACCCATTCAATGATTCAAGGAATGATCAAGTTGTCTTGTCCCAAATATGAAGACCAACCCTCATCTGACAACCCCCAAGTTGCGGTCATCAATTCATATCAATTCATTGTGATCATCGAATGACTCATGACCCATATGCCCGTCTTTCGGGCCCCCCTGGGTCCCCGCCTTATGGGCCAGGGTTGCCATCGCCCATGTCATGTTGGCCATGTGCTGCGCGTTGAAGATGTGCATCTTCCGCACCGCTGCTTGACATAGGGCCGTCAGCAGCGGGCGGTTGGGAAACCTGATCTTGGTAGTTGGGCTGGAGCAAAGGAGGACACGGCTTCATTGAACTCAATAATATGGTGTGTGTTTTTGTGATAAACATCGTCTCCAACAATTGTTTGGGTCGAGCATGTGCCCACAGCACAAAAAACAACTATCATGTAAGAACAGCAAAATATACAACACACACACACACACTTCATATGCCACTACATATATAATCTTACCTATCTTTAAATGGACACCATAACCCCTTATCTATCGCACACAATTGGCTGACCTACCCGCCGAGGGGCTCCAGGGTGGCATAGGCCCACGCCAGGATCGACATATGCTGCGGATCAAAGTCGTCTAAGCGCGGTGGAGCTTCTTCCGCGATTGTCATCAACAAACACTTCCTGGAAACTCATCTGGTTGGTGGTTTCGTCAGTTGGGAGTTGGAACCATGAGGAATTTGGGGGAAGAGTTTGGACTCTTTTCCGGAAATACGTTGGAATTTTGGAATGTGGGGTGTTTGTGGGGGTAAAACTGGGCGATATCAATATCTGATACTACAACTAGCTGGTGGTAGAGTTCCCTGAAAAAAACATGTGATCTTGAGTGGGGATCATCCCCTAAACAGAGTTTGAAACTACAAACCAAGCAATAAAACACATGGCATGTAAATGAAGCAATCATGCCCGAATGATGAATGGCACAACTAAATGAACCAACGATAACATGAGGATCATTGGGATTGAACCAATCCCTGAATCAGTTGAAACCTACGATCCAATCACCAACAGAATCATTGCATTAACACTTGGCCCCGCCTGCATTCGCCAACCATCACTGTCTGCAATTCAGGGGACGGGCCAAATACACTACCCTCCTTGTGCTAAATGGCCGATTTGATACATCTCAGTTGCCACCTTCAATGCATTCCTTTAAAGAGAAGGTTGGATCGATTTGATAAACAAAAAGACAAGAATGATAATTACCAACAGCATCAAACAGCCATGTATTCTTCACATCTACCCACTCCTCACCCCCTCCCGAACAAAAACGGCCAGGAAACTGTTGGAATTGGAACTTCGCCAAGGCCCAGACCACGTTGGCAATACCTTGACACGCGAAAGTCTTGATGCGCTCTGTGATGATCTGCGTCATGTGATGGAACAAGTTCCTCGCTGAGAGTGGTGCATTTGTGGATGCAAAGGCTGGGAATGTTCAAAGCTGGAAGTTGGATTGCCCGGAGAGTTGTATGATTTCTGTATGTCTGTAAAGTCTGTTGGAAATGGGGCATGCGCCCGTGTGGACTTGGATATCTAGGGATATGGCCTGTGAACCAGCCACTTAAGGTGGAAATCTTCTGTATATCGGATCGACTTTCATCAATGGGCCATCACCATGCGGCCCAAAGTCATCGTTTTGTATCCCAAGGTCGCATAGCTCCACAAAGAAATGGAGAGATTCCTGGGATGGCGCGCAGAACCACTGGGATTAGCCGTTCCACCAACTGGCTAATGACAAGGGTTGCAACCCATTATACAATCCATGGGATAACTTGGCGGCAAGCTAGTTCACCAGTTTATTGAACGTGTGTCGAAAGGGGAAGTTAATTTTCTGAGAGTTCAAGGTCAATTTATGGAGAATTCTGCTCACTCACTAAGTCGAAGAATTGTCCGAGTGCCATAGCTTGATTATGTGACTATGCCATACTAGGTCACTACGTTGAACAAATCTGAAATTCATCTTATTGTGGGTCAACATCCCGTTTATATCCAGCTGATATCCCAATTATATGTACCTTCATATAGCACCATTCTCGTGGGTCAAGTCAAGTCACCATTTTTGTTGGTGAAGTCCAATTTTTTTTTGTTGGTTTAACCCAATTTTTGCCGGTTAAATCCCAATGTTTGTTGGTTTTGTCCCTATGTTTGCTGGCTACCATTTGGCAATCAAACACGGCACTGGAAAATTCACCATCTAGTTCATTAATTTTCCTAACCAAAGCCATTGCTATGTTCGATTACAGGAGGGTGTTGATTGATCAATATTTCATCAATGTCCCATTGAAATGCGAATCAATTCCAATAATATTCCACTACTATTCCATGAATATCCATTCTATTGCATTTTATACCATTCTATATCCCCTTACATAGATATCCATTTTTCCAACTGTTTGGTGAGTTATGGCTACATCAACTTGACCCAGTCATTCATCCCGTTCCGCTGAGAAAGACACGGCGCTGCTGGTCAAAGGTCACGGCCGTGTCGAAGGTGCGCTTGGAGATGGCGATTAAGGCAGCCTCGTTCTTCCACGACAGGGTGGCCAGGGCCCAGAGAGTGTTGCCAATGTCCTGCGGGGTCGGCTTTATCATGGTTTAGGTGGCTTTCTAATGGCTGAGAATGGCTTATTCAGATGGCTTTACAATGGTTTATCATGATTTATAATGGATATATACCCAATTTCTATGGATTTGTAGTGCTGTGTATGGTGCAACAGCTCCAGTCTAGGTACCTCAGATGGCAATTGACATGATATAAATTGGTAAAACCAAAAACTGATTAGAAGTTAAACATCCGATTTACGTTGAAAAAACATTAACAACTATCATACCTTGTAACCAACAAAGAGATACAACATGATACAATAGCCATGTGAAACCACCAAGAAGATCATCATTGCCCTCTGGAAATCCAACGTGGCAATCGGAAATCATCTATGAATGGAGGTTTTAATGGGAAAATCAACTATAGATATGGGATTTCCAATGACCACGTTTGATTACCGGAGGGTAGCTCTTCTGCATGCCCTTTATATCCGAGCTATATCATCATTATCATCCATTATCGATGGTGAATTCCCCGATTTTTCCCCATTATAATACATTATAATCATTATATCCCAGTTGATGGTATATTTTGGCTGCTACCCTAAAGCGCAACCCCTCCTGAGGAGAGTAGTTCTCCGCTTTCACCTCAACCTCCTGGCAGCACGATCCCTGCCGAATGGATCTGCTTCTGGTGGCTGTAAATCCGATCCATTTCTAATGCCTGCAAGCTATCAAAGAACAGATTCTACTGTTCGCAAATTGAGATCAAATATAATTTGATGAAATTATCATAGTAGAGATCCTTTTCCCAATTGGCAGAACATCAAACATATTTCAAACCTACCTGCAGGATGCATCTCCAACTGGCCCTGCTGGCATCTTCCAGCCCTAGCCATTTGCAAACAACTCGGCAGGTTGAACATGTCAATGTGTGGCTAGTCATAGTGGCTGGACGGAACAGTCAAGTGCCCCAAGGAGGACATTGGTCAAATTTGACGATCCCTGTGCCAAATTCACATATCTATGACCCCCCGGATTTGGGAAGTCAAATGTCATCTAAAAATCATCCACCATTGGGTTCCATAGTTTTTACACAACAAATGTCACGGCAACAGCTGCACCAAGCAACACCCAAAGCTTTCTTGTACATTGGACCCATGACTCCTTGCAGAAGCGTGTTAAGAATCTCTCGTCCCGCCAATGCACGGTGGCAAAGGCCCAAATGACGTTCCTCCGCGTATATTGAGAGAAATGGGTCCCTGAAATGATTTTCCGATTGGACTTCCTCTGCAAATCCAATCAAACAATGGAAAATCCCGCCCTACTGGCAAATTATTTTCCATAATTTTCCTAGATATTGACCATAGGACATTTCTACTGCGACGGCACCATGAACGTAACTGGTATGTCAAGGGATTGCATTTCGGTCAGCCAACATCACAAGAAGCAAACTATAGCTAAATTGCAAATGATATGACATCAACACTTCCAAAAATGGAATTCCCATTAACACTATTCTTTCCGAGAGGATATTACCCCACTTGCCCTCTGCGAATCAAACCGGAACATGAGATATCACACTTTCTCATGGTAATTTAAAAGTCCGAGATTTTCCTATTCCATGCTTCCCAAAAGTCAAGATGCCCAATTGAACCTCGATGATTCTTCATTGGCATCTCAGATTTTGAGCAGGATATACCATCCCCCATTCATAGAGGGTTGGAAATTTAGTTTCCCCCAATTAAAGGGGGCACGTTGAAAGTCAAACCGTTATAACTTACTACTCTTCATCTGAAGGTTAAACCAAAATCATCAAAAATCCCATATCAATCCATATCATATCATATCATCAGATTGCTAGACCTTGAGGGTCGACATCCCAACCCCACCTGCCCACAGACCAGCGTCGCCAAGCCACGTCATGTCACGCGTCTCAAAGGCTGGCAGCTTGGCGATGACGGCGTCGGCCCACAGGCGGCACCAGGTCTTGTCCTTGGCGATGTGGGGATATCCTGTGCTTTATGTGTGAAATTGGTCAAGTTACAAGGAGTCTTAGGATTTAAGGAACAACAATGGCAATATCATGAGAAGATATGATTGAAAGGAGAATGCACTGAATGGTGGTATAATTCAATGGCATTTAGCCAACAATAGCGGGATAGGATGGGAATATGGTCATCCATCCCATAACAAGAACCCTTCTAATGAGTATAAAAGAATCATAAAGAAAACCTGTCAAGGGGTTGATGACCATCCCCCAGTATGAACACAAAATCCCCTTTTGACCATGGTACATATCGGGGGCTCCAGGATCCAAAAACGAAACATAATCCAAAGTAGTTTATTGTTGAACGGACAAAGCTGTTTCTTTCCAAAGCTAAGCAAAGGAGATACAGCTGTATGAAGCTGCGCAAATCAGGATTTAATCACAAAGAAGTAGATCAAGAAGGAATGTGGATTTAGCAAACAAATAGAGATGCTTGAAAGACAATACAGGCACATATTCAGCAAACAAAAGACACGGTGACCATAGCTGCAACCAAATATATGTTTTTTTTTTTAGTATTTTTTGAAAACAACGGGCGATAAGAAGCCTTCCATAAGGAACTCCCTCAAGAACAGTATGCTGGATAGACATATGGGGTTTCTGTCACTCAGGGACTCCCCAAAACTGTGGCAGCTAGAAATGACTACTCTTGGTGTTTTAGTGGGTCCCAAATGAAGCCCCGCCTGAATAAAGAATACATAATATCAAAAACATAATAGTATCTAATCAGCAAATGTGGGATTGCGAATGCACAAAACCAGAATAAGAATGTATGGAATGCACATTGTGAGATGTTTTTAGGGGCTCCGAAGGGATGATTGCCATGTTTTCCAACCCACCAAGTCAACGTAGAATCCCACTGCCTCATTATGCCAGTTGCATCCATTTATTGCTTGGTGGCAAGTATCAATATCTCAAATATATAAGTCTGCCAAGGGCCTTTACAATATCCTGTTGAGAAATGTGACATACGAACATATAGAATATGATGCAATATGTCTCTTTCGTCTGAAAGTGAGTTTGTAGACGTGGTGCGTGATGTTGAAGTCAAGGGAATCGGATCATTCATGGGCAACTTGTATGTTAATAAATGTTACTAATAAATAATAAGGTGTCGCTCACATCTGTAGATACATTTCAATGTGCACATGACGTATTGAAAGACTTTGGTACTAAGAAGTAGCACTCGCATGGAATATAAAGAGGGCACAGCCCTGCTTGTACCCAGGGTCATGTGGGTTAGTTGCAACTTTTGAGCCTATCCTGTCTTGGAAGTATTGACAAAGTTCACTCTCTAGACTTAGACAGTGGTGCTTGTTTGAGGCATCTCCCTTCTCGATTGCCATCGATACTTCCCCAGTGGCCCACATTTTGGCATCCAATAGGCAAATGAAAGCATCACACTGGAATCTCGAATGGCCCATAAACTATCCAAACAACTAACAAACATGGCATTAGTAACTAACAACCATGAATATTTTCAATATATCCCGTCCCTGCTATCCCAGATTTCCATGGCCATCCCCATCAACCCATCACAACGGACAAGGAGCAGTGGAGAGACCCATCTTGGCCAAGGCCCAGGCCGAAAGCGCTAAGTTTCGAGCTTCGAAGCTGGACAAATGCTGCGAGCACTGCGCCTCAGGGCAGGCCATGAATTGGCTTTTTCTTGGCAGAATCTTCCCCGGAAAGCACATATAGAACCAGAGTTTTTACCATCAAATATGGAGTTTCTTGCAGAATTTCTCATCCAATTCTCCGCCGTTGGAAAAGAACTGACTTTGATAGCAGTATGTTGTTCTTCCATGAAGGAGAAACAAAAGAGGTCAGAAATGAACCTATCTGCCAACCACCGAGTTGGGACATGGGACATGGGGTGCAAAAATGGATGGCATTTTACCTCTGGAACTGAGCTTGGCGGCCAAAGCACAGCCGAGACACAATCAAACTGGTCAACAGAATCTCTTCCCCAGGACCTGTAGCTTCAAGCACTGCCATGGCCCACAGGCAGTTCGTCAATTCCATGTTGTTCCTGGGCCGATCAGCTGAGTTTCAGGTCTTCGTTCTGTCATTTGGAGAATTGATCATCCTCCACAAATCAGAATGCAAGAAGAAACACGCATTCAATCTACTGTAGGGACTGTGTATGTGTTCCTGACCAGCATCCTAGACAGTTGAACTTGGAACCTTGGAAACCCAGAGAGAAATTCATGTCCGAAACATGTCCAATCTAAAACAAACCCTTTGTCGGCGAAGCTCAAATCAGGCACCAACTTTTGCACCAAGAAGAGCAGTCTCTTCCAGGCAGCTGTTCCACCTGATGCGGAGAGATGTTGAGATGTGGAGTGCACCTTCATCAGCAACAGGAAATGGATGGCATATGAATTCCCAAAAGTCAGAGCTTGTGGACTTGTTTTTCTTCATCCAACAAAATCAAAAGATTAAACGCATTTAAACGTCTTTTCATTGTGGAATTTGATAACAATAAAAAAACAAGAGAATCAGCAACAGGTCCCGCAAAAGAATGACGTTCATGTGCATTTTTTGTTTTCAGCTATGTACAGGTTCGGCTTCAAATATGGTCATGTTCAAGGAATCCAGAGTTGCCCTGGAATCAGTGAGGTTGGGACAGTTGCCCTGGAATCAGTAGAATTTGGACTTGCACCCTAGACTTTGAGGCTGAACAATCTAATTGCAACGGACATTTGTAAGGGTTCATTGAAATCTAAATGGGTTGGCATTCCAAATAGTAAGCGATTGTAACTCAAACATGACGGATGGGTTGGTATTCAAATACGGAAAATATCCAACTGGGATGCAGTAATATCAACATCAATAAGGCAATAAGATGCAATAAGTACCTAATATATCCTAATATCATCTAATAATATATGTAACGTCAAAATGAATTACATTGAATTACATAACATATAACGACATTTAATTACTATGTACAGTACTATTATACATTCACCTGACATCAAATGACCCAACTGGGGTGCACATCGCGCACCGCCATGCGGCCGGGTCGCGAAGCATTCGGGAGCGCTCGGCCATCCCTCGTGGACCCTCACGAGCAAGGCCTCCGTGGAGGAACGGTCACGATTGCAGGGGGACTCTAAGGGGTTCTAGGACAGTATCTCAGATCTATGGTGGTCATAAATTACTTGAAGATGCGCAACATGTAATCTTTGGACTTTGGAAAATGACTATCTTGACTCGATCTCAGCGCATCTGACTGAAGTCAAACATAGCAAAACATCCCTACAACTAGGCTGGTCGGGTATCTACTGAATGAGTCATTCAACACCACGCGGCCACGCGTGATTGTCCGGCGGCTGTGATGGAATTGGAATCACTTCACCCCCAAAAGTGGTGTTTGGTCATAATCTTTGCTCCCTGGACTCCCTATTGCTAAAACCCTCTCCTCCCCACCTCCAAGTATTCTTCCGGTGCTGGATCGCGCCGGGGAATTTTTTTCCCCTGCCCTGGGGATTTTTTTCCTGATCTATTCTGTTTTCTCTCCCCTACATCTACCCTGCCAAATTCTGTCTTAGGCTTGGTTTAGGGTCTTCACCTACAGGTGGTATTGAAGTTTAGGATTAATTTTCTGATGTAAGA
>BGPT01001640.1:81613-138328 GCA_003297045.1 Symbiodinium sp. clade C Y103 | reverse complement strand
AATTGGTGCGCACTTGAGTGAATTTTTTTCCTTGGGTGCGCAGATGAGTGAAAGTGCGCAGATGAGTGAAATTTGGGGTGCGCACATGAGTGCCTGGCCGTCGCATTTCCACCCCCCAAAAGCTTTAAAATGTTATAGATTTAAAAGAGAGTGATAATTGACCGTCCCATACCTGCCACACAAAACGGACTTGGGAATGTGATCCGTGGTTGACCGAGATGGATGTCCTGTAAGGCTTTCAAAAAGCATAAACTTTGTTCCTCCTGAAGTATATACATGTATCATTATATATTTATATCGTGCATGTGACTATCATACATTCTGATGATGATTTTCACAGCATTTCGATTTCGAGCCTCAGGCTCGCACCTGGCTCCTCTTTGATGTGCTGCTCATCAGCCTGGACTTGTACGCATACATCTCAGCAATGCAGGGACCTCGGCTGAGGGATTTGTACCCAGCTATATAAACCATTTTTTTGGTGTGCCTCAATTTTTTGGATAAATCCTTTTGCTTTATTTGCGAGATGAATATGTTTGGGTCCATTCTTTTTTGCGGAACTCTTGGACCACAGGTGGGGTTTTAGGTGATTTTGCACAAAAGGTTTGAGGGATGTAAGGCTATGCCTTGGGTTGCTGAAGTCAGATGAAAATTCTGATGACATCTCTGATGCCGATGAGACTAGTCCTGAGTGACTTTGAGGATTCAGATGAAAGTTACCGAGTCACTGAGTTTTCAACACCAAGATTTGTTTGCCCCAGAACGATCCTGAAACAGGGGAATACTTTGGAACGCCGCATCCTATATGAAACCGCGAAAGAAGTCAGTATCAACTTGGGCCATGCTGGTTGGTTGATAGGTATCCCCAGGTTCAGCCCAGATGGCAATGGCACAGCTGCTGGTGCTGCTCGCTCTGGCAGGAGCGACCCAAAAACCAGCTGACTTGGATGATATAGGTCCCGCATTTCAAGCACCGTCCTGACCGGACCAGTCGTTGAAGGATTTTTGAGGTGGTTTCATAATGATTCTGATGAAGGTTTGAGGTTGGTGGCGGATAATTTGCCATTGTTCAGCCATGACCTTCGACATGGCTATGGCATAGCAAGTACAGAATACGGATCGTTGACTGCTGTGGTTGCTCTTCCTGGGACCCTGACCCTCCTGTCATCTCACCAGGATTGCTCGCTCCATGCGCATCATTCGCTTGCTGCGCTTGGTGCGGCTGGCGAAGCTCAGGCGCTTCGGGGACTGCGGCGACTGGGTCGTTGCTGGATGGGGAGCTAATGAAAAGAACAGATGAGGATTGGGAAAACCCATGGGAAGTAATTTGGGAACTAATTGGGAACTAGCCAAAACAGTTAAATCAGTCAAATCGGATTTTGGTTTTGAGGAGTTGATGATGGGATTGAGCGGAACTTCATGTTTGTATATGATCTCTTTGAAGTTTTTGATGATATTTCATGGGACCCAGGAAGTTTGCAGTTTTTTCCAGGGATCGCCACAGCCAGCAACTTTGAGGCAGCTGCTATTTGCTTTACAGAGCCTTGTAGCCCCTTGGCTCTGGGGGTTCTCAGGCTGCCTAAGCAAGAAATTTGTGCGACGTGGCCAGAGCGGTGAGATGCATAGAAACCAGAAAACCGAGAAAGCGAGAAAACCGAGAAAACCGAGAAAACCTAGAACCAGAAAATGCATGAAGATGCGGCAAAGAGTACTGCAAGTCTCCTTGGTTTCGCCGTGTTTGCGTTTTCGTACCGAGACACACCGATTTCCTGCACAGTTGGCTGCCAGTTGTGCCAGATTTAATAGCAATGAATCAACAAGAATTGTTCACCAGGTCGTTACTACCACTATTGTTGTTGCTACGTTTTTCCCTGGTTGGGATGGTGAATCCAAATGACCACAGATCCATAGATCCGGATGGTTTTGGTTGCACCAGACGTTAAGACGTCACCGTACCAGTCACTGCCAAGGATTCCGAATGGGTCACTTTGATGCTGGCGGTGGTGCGAAATTTGGCTGTAGCTCTGATGCATATCCTGAGGCTACCTGGGGTACTTCTGTTACCCGGTCACAGGACCCTAGTTCTGGTGTTAATATTGTTCTGGGGTCCCATGTAGACTGGGTTTGATGGAGATGTGAACACTTTGGACTGTTGACTCAGGTGATTCTGCTTTCAAATCACTACATTGCTTGCGTTTGGTACTTGATTGGTTCCACCAGCAGCGACAATGAGGCGAGGTTCTTTTTGCCTTTGAAGGCCTTGACTCAAGTTCTTTTGCGATTTTGCTTAGCCGGCTTAGCCTCTGCGGTTGTGGTAGGCCCTGTGTTGGGTGACGAGAGAAGGGATTGCAGATGCTGATATGTGGCTTCAGTACACAGTTCCTTAGATGCATGTGTGGCGGTGTGGCCGCTACCCAAGTGTGCCCCATTGTCAGCACGGTCTGTCTGAAAATGGTGGATACACTTTATAATTGCAATTACAAGAGAGAAAATGATGATTCACCAGCAAATTTAGGGGGGGTACCCTATTTTCAGACAAAACCAGCAGTTGAACCCGACATTTTCGAAGTGAACGAAAGTCGACTGACTGACTACAAAATAACCCACTGATTGCTAGCATTGTTTGCGTTTGAGTTATCTGGGAGCCCGTCTCAGCAGTGTCACAGCTGCCACTGAAGGTTTCAGTTCAATGGTCTCTGGCGCAGTTCACCCCCGGGGCTTCCTCAATTCAGATCAGTTGCCGGTGCTGCACTCAGCGCACATTTGGCGATGTCCAGAATTTCTGGTGGTTGATGGTTAAAGAGGATTCTACTTGCTGGTTTCATATGAAAAGCATCCATGGAACATGTGCTTGGCTGTTTTCAGCATCTGCTTGTCAGGATCGAGCGAGTTTTCTATATCTTTGTGCTGGTGTACGGTTTAGTGCTCGGGACATGCTTTGTCAGCAGTTGCTTGGTTTGAAGAGTTTCACACAAGCCATGTCAGCGCAACACTGAGCCAACTGCCCTGGGGTCCCCCGTCTTTTTGGGCTTCGTGGCAAGGCATCACCACCATCATGAACGCAGCATCTTGGCAGAGCACGGGTGGGTGTGACATCAGCATTCTCTTGCCCTGCCAATCCATGCTTGGATGCTGAGGTGTGGTCACTGACACGCTATAACACCTCGCAGAATTTCCTGTTGAAGAAGTTCCTGAAAGAGAACTCCGTGTCACGAAACTTATCGACCCGGATTTTGAGGCACGGTCTTTCTGTTTTTTTCCCCTCCAAAGTGATCTTTTGGGGTTCCCCGGTTCACCAAAAGTTCCATGGAGCGAGACTTGCCATTTTCGCATCTCCTTGGAGGTATGTGGATTACGTGCTGGAACTGCGACACAAGAGGACCCACCATTCAAAGGTCCACTACTTGCAGCTGCTTTCTGGACCTTTGCATTGGGAGCTACAAAGGGAGATCCACTCCCATACTCTTAACATACACCCCGTTGCTCGGAGGATGAGAGCGGGACTCGACAAGAACAGCTCAGGGAGAATTTGCCGTTCCCACAAAGCTATTTTCATCTCTTAATCCAAGTCAGGGAGTGAGAACACAAAGCCAAGTCTAGCCAAGTCCCCTTTCACTGACTTTGACTTTCAAGTGTCCGAAATGTCCCGCATGAGGTTTTTGCCTCCTATTCCTCTGCAGCTTCTCCTGCGATTTCGCAGATCTGTGCCACAGCTTTGTCCAACATTATCTATGCCAAGAAGGATCGGGTGTTCCATCCAAGTAAGGAGGCCAAAGAGATGTATTTCTTGGTTTCTGGGGCCTTTGTCTACCATGTGAAGGCAATCATCAACATGCGGGCTGCTCGGCAGTTGAGATGTTGGGAAAAAAACTCTATGAAGCTTGGGAGCTCCGAAATTTGACCCTCAGATTGGGTACTCGTGTTTTCGGTCGTCTTTGCTGTTCGAAAACGCACCGAGGAAATCCCAATAACAGTCAAGCTGGATCAGAGTACTTACGTCTGCGAAGCAGCTCTATGGCTGATCTGGCGCACTCGTGGAGAGATGAGGCTGGAAAGTCAGGGAAGTCAGGGTGATGCTCACAGTTGATTTACCAAATGTATCGCTTCCTGACCTTAAAGACCACCCAGAAGCTGCTGATTTGGCAGTGAATCTATTAATTTGCGAAGCCCATTGCAAGGAATTTGAAGGGAAGCGGATTGACTTTCTGACTTTTTGATAGTTTTTGGGGATCATGGACTGAACGATCATGGCAATCCCAAATAACCATTTTAAGGTTAACGAGATGACAACGGGCTTTGGACCCATCTATTCTAATGAGGAAAATGATCATGATCTACTATCACCAGTGGATTTGAGGTATACCTTTTAATACACCCTTCTTGCAGCCAACCATAACTGACTTGGAGTAGACTAACAATCATATATATATATATATATACACACTGATATGTATGTTAATTATATGTCACCGATTTTGATTGAGTTCTGAGAAATACTCATCATAGACTCGTACTAAGCATCATTTCTATGGTAGTTGAACCATAAACGAACCATAATGAGTTGAGGACTTCCCCGGCCAGGGCCCTGGCTGAGTCGGATGCCTTGGTGGTGAACTCCAAGAAGTTTCGGGAAGCCTCCATGGCCTACCCTGCAGCGGCCACCCTGGGGCGTGCCTTGTTTGTTGTTGTTGCTCTTGATTTGGTGGTCAAAACCTTGGTACCTTAGGTACCTTGAAGAATCATAGGTTTTGACCCATCCCCATTTGTTGAGTCAGTTTTCTTTAGTTTAATAATTTCTGTTTGTTGTTTTTTTTTTGCTGGTTTGTTGATGGTGAAACTTCTGGTGGTCCAGACATTCAAGTTGAGGTCATTGACACAGCAAAACTCATCTACTCGTTTCTGACAAGAGCTACTCTGAAGGAACAGATGAAGAACCAATGCAAGAATGACTGCTGAAGATTACCCTCTGGTAAACTAACATAGCTATTGAAAATGGCAATTTATAGTGGAGTTTCCCATTAAAAATTGTGATTTTCCATAGTTTTTTGTAGGTTTACTAGAGGGTATGCCTTAAAGTGAACCAATCGGAGCTGTTGCCACTTGAGGTGCAGCTGCACACAGCTTCTACGACCACGCCATGGATCGGATGCTGAACAGCGAAGTTGGCCTTACAGACGTTCCTGCAGAGGTTTGCTGAAGGGATGAAGGACATTTCCGGTCGATGGGTGGAAACATCCAAGGGTCTGGGTGGGTTTGTTTTTGGGTCCAAATGGTCAGGTGCTTACTTCAAGTCAGGAGGATGACATGCAAGCAGGCGCGGGCATGGAGTTGACTCACAAATCAAACATTTTGGAAAGGCCAGCGCAAAAAGAGTGTGCCAATGGGTATGGTCTGACAAGTGAGAACTGGCGAACCGTCCCCGGAATAGAGATGAACTGACCCATTGAAATCCATTGCACCTCCGTAGGTGATATCTTGCAGATTCAAAGAGAGCTACAAGACGCAGAACTACAAGAAGCCAAAGTGGAGATGGAGTGGAGGCCCAAATACCGAGCCTTTGAACCGGTGGAAGAAATGTGAAATTCACCCAAGACCATAGACCTGCAATTGGGGATAACACAGCAACCCACCCAAGTTCTCATTACACTGGGGATGGTTTTATTGGATATTATTCGGTTCGTAGAAGCTACACGCCACAAGCGGTGAGACATGCAAGCAGACGACTCACCTGCGAGTTTTGATCCAGCTCTGGTCAGGGAAAGTGATGATGTGTGGGCCTCAGCAGCTCCAGCACTGGTTCCTGGAGCTTAGACGTGGAATTCTTCGGAAGGATCTGCAATATCAAATGCATGGTGTGGCAGGATAGGTGTTGTTTGGTGTTTTGCAAGTAGAAATTCGGTGGGATTTCCAACCCTTGATGGATCTTATCATTTTGCAAACGTCAGTATTTTCCTACATCTTTCATGAAAAATGACTGGATTTCGCGCGTTCAGCTCTCACTGAGGGGCAACCCGCCGACAGCCGCGACCCGGCGAGTCAAGGACCCTGGTGCCACCTTTGGAGGGGCTTCCTCCATCAATTCTATGACGGTTTTGATGGGGAAAATGATGATGAACCAGTCGGTTTAGGGTACCAATTCTGAGTTCTGAATCGCACTTGCACTTGATACAACTCAATGGAACTAGTGGTGGCCTTTCGGAATCAGGGAGAGAGTCCTTCTTAGCTGAAGGGTACAAAAAGAGAAAGACGACTGGGGCACAGCGCAATTATCGCAGAAACAGCAGCGCAGATCATAGCAGTCTTTCTGCACACAGCATGGAGGAGTCTCATGTTCCCCGCCAAGAACCGCTCCTTGGTTTCTTCCAGGGACGGGCGGATGGGCGGAGATTGGCGGAGGTCCCCTCAATAGTCCAGCTCAGGGCACAGGCTTGGGTCAGAGTCCTATGTCACCCTTTGACACATCAACCATGTATGTAAACAAAAAAAAAATATATCTATATATGTAAGGTTCATATCGTTTTTCGACTCCAAGGGATCTGCAACATCCCAAATGAGCAGCGTCGAACACCTCTATGAATTGACTGCTTTGCATCTTTGACCCCGTTTCTGAGGAGCTTCAAGTCTCAGAGCGGCGTTCAGATGAGGGCGGGGCGTTGGGTCTCTCTGTATGAAGCCATGATCGCAGTTGAGCAGATGCCAGTTGACCCATTTTTAGATGGAAAAAAGATGGGTGGATATTATGGATTGCCAGTTTTTGTTTGTTTGTTGGGATGATGGAATGATGACTCAGCTTCATTTTCAGTGGGAATCCCGACCAATATCACCACCGTTTGAGTCACTGGAAACTGCTGGACTCGTCCCCACGAAACACACTGCAGCGCAGCTGAGAGACCAACTTCTCCGCAGCAGCTTGGAGGAAATGGCGTGTCTCGAAATGTGGCAACCCCTGAAATCACCCCAGAAAAATATATGGATTCTGTTGAAACCAGGCATTTTGGCGATTAAAAAGGGCGTCCCTTTTGAGACATTGCTATTTTTCCCGAGAAGGAAACATATTTCCTGGCCAAAATACCTTCTGCCTATCATAGCCAATCAGAATGTGAGGGTCCATCCTTGTTTCAGCGGATTTTTCCGGTGGTCTCATGGATGTGGGTCGAAACTACTTGAAAAATGACAGGGTCCAATTGGACCCAATTTTGACCCATACCCATCTCTCAAATTTTTGCCGGACTCTGCGAATGCAGATGCCACTGACAATTCTCATGTCTTCTTTGCGCAGTGCGCGTGCCAGCAATGTTACATGGCTTGGTCAAAATTTCCACATCCGAGACTGAGAGATTGGCGGCCATGATTTTTAGGACTTGCACCGGTTCCATATTTGGTTTCAGTATATCAACCTCCTTGTGGTGTGCATTTGTTTTTGTCAAGCTGTCCACATGATCAAATTTTGATCCTTGCCCGCATTGAATTCGCACGAGTGCGTTGACTTGGTCTGCCCTTCGAAGGAGAAAGACTTGAGGGTGAGAGTACTGAGGATTCTCTGAAATTCAAAATTTTTGCAGTGCTCCCCAAAGAACCAAACGATACTTTGCTGCGGGAGAGCAGGCACAGGGACACTGTGGTTGCGTATAGGCAAGCTGGTCACAACATCTGTTTCCTCTGCTCAAGGAAACATGACAATCCAGATGCTGCTGAAGCGCAAGCATATCGAAGAGAAGCAATTAGGAGACCATCGTTGCACAAAGTTTCCAAGAGGTGTAGAGATGAGAAGCATCGTCCAACACTTCGGGCAAGCCACGCAAGCCACTGCCTGAGCAAACTGCCATCTCTCAGTGTGCTTCTGCTGGAGAGGTGGATGGGTATGGGGGCATGAAGTCGCGTGGCTACCATCATTCTCATTGTTTGGACAAATTGGAGGTATACCCAATTCTGGATAAAACCTGATATTGTTGGTTATATTCGATGATATACCAGGATATCCCCGTTTCATCCTATTGTATTCCCACTCTATCCCCACTACTGCTGGCTTCCAGTCGCCCACCAGGCAGACGACCTGTGATGATCGAGGATCCACTCCTGCTGAAGGTGAGGCTATACCTCCGAAACGGCGATGGGATTTCACCAACAAAGCCCGCAAAATATGCCTGTTCAATGGAAAAACGAGGATAAATTCTGGGATTTTGCTGTTTATTTTTGGTTCTCCCCTCATTTTCAGGGACCAAAACTGCGCGGTCCATGTGTCCGTGAAACACCTAAGTTGCTGCCAGGCCGCGAGGAGAGATTCATGGCGTCCAGGGTCTGGTGGCCTGGAACATCTGTTGATGATTAGTTCGGGATTATATTACCATATATTACCCTTTATATATTGCGATCATCATAATCCATTATGGGAACATTGTTGTTTCATTCAATATCCTCTGGTAAACTAAGAGTTTGCTTTGAATGAAGAGGTAAATCATCGAATCAAAGGAGTCATGGCTTCCATAGCTACGTTAGTTTACTGAAGGGTGCTTCAAAGCACCATTTGTGGTTAATTCTAAGCAGGAATTTGGACACACTTTGTTGATGATTCAAGCATTTTTGATCAATTCTTGACAACACAAATCAAAATTGGACCTCTCCAATTTCAACAAAAAGCGAGTGGTTCATATAAATTGAGACGAAGTAATCACACATTTTGCAACGACACATTGAAAATACATGTATATATCTATATATGATGATCTGTATACACAAAATTCATATATCATATAGATTGATACGAAATCAATAATGTTTTGACATCCAAGTTTGATAAATTTCCAGCCCAAGATAAACATCAGGTCGGTCGTGGAGATCTTCAATGGCCAGCAGTGGAGTGTCGGGTGGATCCAGTCGCAGGACGTCACGGGCTCGTGACGTTTTGAGCCCGGCTCAGGGAGATCAGGGAGCAGCAAAATTCATGGTTTTTCCAGGCAAAAATGGTGATTCATCCCATGAAACATGGGGTTTAGCTGCAATTTAACCGTCAAAAAAGGCATTTTGACTAGCAAGAATTGGGATTTCATCAGCAACAATGGCGATTTAAACATCAAAAGTGTTGATTTCCCCATGAAAAACAGGGTTTTACCAGCCAAAATGGGGATTTTCACATGACAAACAGAGATATGTCAAATGAAGAATGAAAACGGGGATGTACCCTTCGGAAGTGGGGATATCCATCCTACAAAACTCAGGATGTAGTTTCTATATCGCATGATTTAATCTAGGAAGCATGGATTTGCTCAGACCCTCTGGTTGTGACCACGATTCAAGTCCTGTCATCAAAATCAGTGGTGATGGAACTGATGCATGTCTAATGGAGAAAACATATACTGTATACCTGGATATCTTATTTGTGGATTTCTGCCAAGTTAGATACTGTAATTGTTGAGTGCATCCCCAAACAGGTTGTTTCTGCCAATATTTTCGAGACTTGCGGTTTTCAGACATTTGACTCGACTTGAGAATGCCAAGTGCATTCAATTCATGATGTCAGGACTGCATCTCTGCACTCAAATTTATAGGTGATTTAGATCCCCAAAAAATGACACAATTCCTACCAGCCAAACATCCTAAAGGATTTCTGTTGGTTGCTCTGACTGTTCCTCAGGGTTTGAGGTGAACTTTCGCTGACGCCACGACCCACTTGGCTCAGAGTCCCCAAAAATCTTCGCGGCCGTACCAGGCTCTGGTGTCGAAGGAGTGTTGAAGATCTTCTTGGCAAAAAACAAAATCTCAGAGTGCCGTTGAACTGCCTGAAGATGATTGTATCATATTGTATCTGCATGTATGTATGTATATGAACATAAATTTCAGATCTTTTTGGTCGTGACCTGCTGAAGAATGGAAGTGCTGGGACTGTGCATTGCTCGCCTTGGCGACATTAAATTTTTGGGTGAGGCCGAAGCTCCCCATGTCGCTTGAAGTTCCTTCACGAGCTGTGTGGCAGGCACAAAGTGGTGTACTGTGGGACTGAACTGATTTGAATCATCCGTGATCTCATTTGGTTGCCCACCAAAATTGCTTCCTACATCATGGTGAATTGCAAAATGAGGCAATAAGAGTCTGAATGCAAATGTATATCGATATATGTATATATATATATAATATGTATCTATAGATGTGTTATGTATAGGTATATACATATCACTACACATTTTGACATCCGGAAGGCGCTTCTGCCACGACCGGTGCCATCAGCTCCCTCGGTGCCAAGGGAAACGCGAGGACGCCAGGGATGACGGAGGCGTTCTCGATCGTTATGCCCAGGGAGGCTTCCCCATAGGGTTTCATGACCATGTCATGCCATAGATATTTCGAAGACAAAATAACAATATCCAAGAGGAATATTATTTTCTTCGTTT
The DNA here is from genome assembly GCA_003297045.1 of Symbiodinium sp. clade C Y103. Lineage (NCBI taxonomy): Eukaryota > Dinophyceae > Suessiales > Symbiodiniaceae > Cladocopium > Cladocopium sp. clade C. The sequence goes on along the minus strand of BGPT01001640.1, from coordinate 127,943 downwards.
TTCGGCAGTGCGTTTATTATGTTTCCTGCGGAGTGGGTCTGTATGTACCGCATGTTGCAGGAGTTGGGTGTTTTTTGGTAGTCAATTCATTCCGAATCAACGATCCAAGTGTGTGGTATCAGAATGTGCATATTTTCTCTTGTGCGATATGCCAATGATAACAGTCATGAGAATACGGCTGATCACAATAAGTAGCACCGCATATTCTTATTTTTACTTTTATGTAATGGTACAAGCACATCCCACACATATGCAAATATATATATATATATATACAGATATGTGGGTATATTCCATTCAAGATTTTTTTCTTGCAGTGTTTCACTTTTTCACTGAAGTTTTCATCGCTTCACATGCCTTCTAGTAACATTGGTGTTCAGCTTCTGCGGAATGGAGTGTCTCTGAATGGCAAACTCTTGATCGAACTACACCGAAATCAAATCATACATATATCCATATACATATATGCTATATTTCAAACTTATATACATACATAAATGTATAGACACTATATATTCTATGTGTATCTTTCAACAACTTGCAGCTGCTGTCTCGAGGAGGTGGCAGCAGTTCCAGCGCCCCCGGCAGAGCGCTGAGCTCGCTGAGCTCGGCGCCGTTGATCTTGGCGCTGGGCGTCTGGCGGAGATCCTCCAGAGGTGGGGAACTTGGTTGAACTCCGTGGGATTTTCATAGGGGATTTACCAAAAAAAGTCGGGATGTAACAAGGAGATAATGGGGATATACAGCCAGCAATATAAGAAATATAATCTTTGGGGTACAAAGACCAGCAAGATCCAATGGTTTATGATGATTTTCTCAATTATTTTCTCTATGTCAATTGGGACATTTTGGGGGGTATAAAGCGTAGATGGAATGGTTTATGAGATTTGTCTAGATTCTTTCTACTGTATTGAAGTTGCAATGTTTGGGTGGGAAACTGTGTATATAACCCCTTTTCGAACACACTCAACTCGGGTATGAAGGAAAATCATTGATATCTCTGAGACTGCATACTATGCATATATAGATACGTATGGATGTATGAGGATATGCAGATGTTTTACTGAAATGGAACTTGGACAAAAGAAATGATTTCTGGTCAGCCATGAGCAAGATTGTATCTTGATAATACTTGTGGATTTTTTCTTTAAACAGCAACTTTAGCTCTTGAAGACCCAAACACGATTAGTTGGCCGCTTCACTGTCGAGCAGAATCCTCAAATTTCAAAGGTTTAGGCTCCACAAGGTGGGGCCCCCTAGATAGCTAAGTTGGGTCAATTTGGGTTACAACTCCAATAACTAGGGTTAATGGGATTTATAAACCAACAAACATCACTGGGTTCCCCACCTTGCAGTTCAAATTGTCTGAAGCTTTCCTCAGCATCTGGTGTCAATTAGCGAAGGTCGCTCCACCTTCCATGCTGTGCGATGTGCATTGCCGTCTGGTCTGGAGGTTCGACTTGCTGGTGTTCCTACAGCAAAGAAATACTCTCCAGTAGTCCAACATGGCAAATCATGGCGCTAGGAAATCAATCAATTTACTAATGTCAACCCACGATTTTGCAAACCCTTCAGCGTACTTAGAGTGGGGGGTACTGATTTTAGTAGTAGCTCATCACTATTTTGGGGCTCCAGGATTGACACTACAGGAAGGGGCTCCCAAACGATAGATATGTAAACATGACTAGGCATTGGATTTATGGTAGATATATCAATACCTATGCCAACCATTGAATCAAAAGATAGTACATCATAAAAGTTACGGACATATCTACCATCAACCAAATAATATATCAATATGAACCATCAACAATATCTATTAATATCTACCATAATTTATTGATATATCTACCATTGATTTTCCTGGAAATACCAATATCCAATAGAATTATTCATCGTCATGATACATGCCATATCAACCAATGTTAAATACCATATCTACCAATAGATAAGAGTAGTTGATAGGTCTACCATTTATATGTTTTTTTCTTAACAATATAAACCATCAACCATTGAACATATCCACCATAGTTTCTTGGTATATATATATATCTACTGTACCATGTTAATTTCCACTATATTACATATATATATATATATATTATAGATATACATACATATTTGTAGATCGATCTCCCTCATCCATCATTGACTGACCCAGATCATCAGTCCATGGCCAGCTCGACACCTCGCCGGACATCTCGGAACGCCCGGAGAAGCGCCTCGTGCCGGAGCTCAGCAGATACGAGGCCCAAGCGTTTGACGGAGATCCAGAAAGTAGGATGTTTTTTTTTTTCACGGAAAAATGGGGCATTTTTTTGCTTCAAAAATGGGATTCAACTAGCAAAACATGGCCAGCAAAAATGGTTTGTACATGGGGTGAAAATCCAGCCACTGTGGGGATTTGATATTGAAACAAAGGGATTTGATTTTACCAATGAATCTTGGCGAATGGGGGATGTCCAGAAATGGGCAATATGGTTTGGGCAATTTTCATTGGGGAGAAAATGACAATTTAGAGCAGGAAATTCACTTATTACCAATATGGAAGAAGAAGAAGAAGAAGAAGAAGAAGAAGAAGAAGAAGAAACAAAAGAAACAGAAGAAGAAGAATAAACAAAAGAAGAAGAAGAAGAAGAAGAAGAAGAAGAAGAAGAAAAGAAGAAGAATAAGATGATGATGGTGATGATGATGATGATGATCATGATCATGATCATGATGATGATGATGATGATGATGATGATGATGATGCAGATGCAGATGCAGCTGCTGCTGCTGCTGCTGCTGCTGCTGATGATGATGATGATGATGATGATGATGATGATGATGATGATGATGATGATGATGATGATGATGATATGATGATGATGATGATGATGATGATGATGATATGATGATGATGATGATGATGATGATGATGATGATGATGATGATGATGATGATGATGATGATGATGACGACGATGATGATGATCATGATGATGATGATGATGATGATGATGATGATGATGATGATGCAGATGCAGATGCTGCTGCTGCTGCTGCTGCTGATGATGATGATGATGATGATGATGATGATGATGATGATGATATGATGATATGATGATATGATATGATGATGATGATGACGATGATTATGATCATGATCATGATCATGAAGGTGATGATGATGATGATGATGATGATGATGATGATGATGATGATGATGATGATATGATGATATGATGATGATGATGATGATGATGATGATGATGATGATGATGATGATGATGATGACGATGATCATGATCATGATCATGATCATGAAGGTGAATGACATCAAATTTCAGGGGTACTGTACCCTGTTTTCGGATAAACTCAGATGGGTATAAAGTCAACATGTATGATTCCCCGCCCCGGGATTGGATGGTTTCAGGATTTTGCCGTTCGGGTTTCCATGACTGACCTATGACCAGTTTCTTCGCAGTTTCATCCATAGAAATAGGGATCTGGCCATGAAGCATGGGGATGTCACTCGATTTCACCAGCAAAACACGGCTTGGGATTTTCAGCAGCAAAGAACTGGGGATTTGAACCAGCAAGAATTGACAGCAAACCATGAGGGTAAATGAGAAGTTTGGATGTGCATCCTGGTGAGTGAGTGGTTATCACCAGTGGTTATTCATGTTATTCACCACTATGGGGATGCACATGGGTCATTTCTAGGATTTTAATGGATGACAGATGGGTTTGAACCTAAGGGTTCATCCCACCATTGTGGTGAAACCAGGACCCCGATGATCCCGTGCGACCTCCTGCTCCTCTTCGAGATCGCGCGGTGCGGGAAGGGCTGTTGACAGACCCAGATCTGAGTCTATCCCAAATTCGGGACCAAACCGAGGGTAGTTTCCGTAGTTGCGGTTTTCAATTTCTGGAAACACCCAAAGTCGTAGGCGACGGCAACCAAATTCTTGACAGTGGACAAAGGATTCATAGTGAATGCTGAATTGTGCAGAGGTTTAGAACACTCTTTGCTCAACCATCAATGGATTGGTAAATGGGACAATTTACAGGAAAACCCTATATTTCATGGGAAAATCCATGGTTTCCTGTAGATTTTCCCTTAAATCAATCCAATGAAACCAGGGTCAGTTCAATGTGATGTTCAATATTCAGTGCTGCAAACCCTTGTGACGCAGGGACTTTGGGCACCTCCCAGCCCCGAAGCCATTGGAGCACCAGAGGCGCCTCAACCTGTTGTGGTGCTGGGTAGAAAAAATGAGACTCTTCACCAGGGAAAATGGGATTTTGCCTAAAATTGGCGATGAAATGACAGAAACAGTGGATAAATATTTGGGCCAACCCTGGTGGGTGAGTAGTTCTGCGTTTAATCTTTTGCGAATTCAATGCAGATATTTCAACTTAAACACTTCAATTTATTTTCTTGGGCATTTAAGACTAAGACGATTGGCAATGGATCGTTTGAACAAAACTGGAAAATGATTTGCTGGCTGATTCTGGACGGATGATCAGCCAGCTCCATTTTGGGATGATTTCTAGAATGGGAACCGTTTGAAACAAACATGGAACTATGCTCTCAGGTATGACTTTAGCTATGATTTTGCAAGAGGGATAGCAGCAAGGATTGCAGTGAGTAGATGTACAGGAAATGGGAGGCCTATCTCCAACATACTGTAGTCACAACTACAAAGTGCTTGCTTTAGTGGTCATTCCCTTGAAGGGTGTCTCAGACACAGTTGACTGAGGTGGAGAATCATCCCACTCAGTGACGGGTGAGAAATCGATCATCCGTATGACATTTGAAGGACTTACTCAGCATGGTTAGGAGCCACTCAAAAATTGGAATTTATGCTTCCTGGGCACACCCCCGGCGCGTTGCTGAAGAAATCTCTTTGTCAAGCGGTGATTCTATGGATGTGATTCGATGGCCGTTTGGTCACAGAACTGAGCGAGAACTGAGTTCGGTCACTTGGTGCTAACTTTTTCTTGTTTTTTGCAATGACAATAGACAATAAACTATCCAACCCTAACACTAAAAAACTCACATCAAGCTTCTGTTGCACAATAGGGTTCTACTGTAGGTATACCAAGCCCCTTGAAACTGTTCAGGAGTTTAGTACTGGCCCATCATGTTGGGGTCCAGTCATGGGGAGTATTCAATATCATGCTGGCCATTTCAGGATGGGAACAACATGGTAAATAATCAGGTTCGATAGTAACACCTCAATTTCATAGGGGTATAACTTTCTTACTGTAAATCAAATCAGATATATAAAACACATACAGTAAATCACCATTCATCATAGTCATCCAAAGTTCCCAGAGTTCATTCACCTTGATTCGCCCCAGCTTCGCCTTGCCTCGCCTTGGCCAAGGTGCTGGTGGTGGGTCTGGGCCGACGCCTGCGCGTTGCTGCGGAGGATGGTCCCAGGGCGCGGCTGGGCGTCGGCGCTTTGGAGGTGCCAGGGCAGTGGGTTTTTGGAGGTGTCCACGGCATTCCATGGCAACGTTTATAGGGAATCTGCAGAATCCGACGGAATGTCACGGATTTTTTGGCGACATTTTTAAAGCTGGAGTTCGACAATGGTGGTTCTTCGGACGGAGTCATTCTGGGAGATTTTCGAGAGTTACTACCTGACTGAGGGAGAGAAGAAGCCTTAAGGATAAAAGTGGGGGGGTTGAGATCACTGGATGTAGAGGTCTCGTGGCCTAAGAAAGATGATCAGCATCTACTCTTGGGGCAAAACCAGCCCCGGAAATTGGATGGAATAAGGGTGTTTCATTCCCAACCGTTCCAGAAGCCCTGCAGTGAGTGGGCAAATAGGTTTCTAGGTTAGCCACTCATGATGGGGGTCATACGCGCTTTGCATGCTTACTCGGGGGAGCACACTTCTTAGGTCAATAGCTACAAAAATATGGGGCTTATATCCCAACTGATGGGGGTCGCAACCATGAGGTTATATCCATAAGACTAACCCCCACTGCCCTCCCTGAAAGGCGCTGCAACGGCGATACCAAATCCGAAGCTACTTCGATGCGGACGTCCAGGGGTGACCCCAACTAGAGTTGGTTTAAGGGAAAGACTTTAGCGGAGACTGGCTTGTTTCTACCATGAAATTGCTGTTTCATCTAGAGTTTCCATCCAAGTCTGGGACTAAACTCATTTTGGTGGCTTCAACAAGACATCATCTGGAAAGAATCACCACATCTTTAGCTGAGCAGCGAGATTGTTTGGGATGGTGCTCTTAGAACGCAGCTTTTCCAGAAGTGCCCCGTGTGGATACCATATTGGGTCATCCCAAACAACGGTCGCCAGCGTAGGTACATGGCCACCTGCAAGGCCAGCCTCGACAAGAGCGGTCGGGCTGGCGTGCAGAAGATCCATCTGATGCAGCCGCTGATTGACGACGATTTCGATGTGCCCACCCACCTTCCGCCGCTGATCTCCGTGACTTACTGGTGTAAGGTGATGTATCAGCAATAAATAGATATTGATACCCTCCTGTGTTATCAAACATGGGGAAATCCCTGAACTAAATGGGCGTTTAAATGGAGAAATCATCTACAAACGGAGGTTCTTTTGGACCTTAGCAAATTCTCTGAGTTTTTCTGGCTCTGATTATTCTGGTCCTCAGCGCTGGATCGATCAGCCATCCTGTCATTGATACACACCAATAGCCGTTCCAGCAGTGCTACAGAACTCAAGTGTCAAAGATTTATCTTGGAATATTCAAACGCCTTCAAACATCAAATACAACAGCGCACTCGTTCAGCAATGCGGATACCAGCTTGCTTTAACAGAAAATTGGATGGCTGTCTTGAAACCTTGACCATTGTCACTTTGCACTTTGCACTCATCAAGCAATTTTCCTCGCAAAGGGGCAAAGTCGATGCCATGGCCGTTTGTTGCCGTCGAAATGCTGGCCAAGGTCCAAAGTACCTCGTCTCCTTGCATGCACATTCTTGACTTTCGCCCGTTCAACATATTGCAAAAAAAGATCCAAGATATCAAATGTCAACAAGATTATATTTGATAATTACAACATATTACAACCATTGGAGGGTCATCCCAAACCATGGGGAAATGGTCTTTGAGCTGTCAGCTTCCACCATCTTCCAGCACTGGCACTGAGGCGACTGCGGGCCTTTGCTGAATCCAGGCATCGAAATTTGCAATCCTCCCTGCAAGACGAGGTGAACGCGGCTGGGCTTGCGGTGCGTGGTGGGTCTCCAAAATAGATGGAAATGGCTTTTCATATGTTTTGATATTGAATCAATGGAGTTTTCACTGATATTTGCTGTGTAGCGACTAGATTTCCCAGTTGGCTATCAATCAACATCTATAAGTACCATTTTTCGGGGGATGAACATCCATAAATCTCAGCCATTTTGAAATGAAAACCAGGGCCCCTCATCAGGACCGCCATGACTGTCTGCGAGGCCCGTGTCCTCTTCCAAGAGGCCTCCGAGTTGAAAGGCAAGGCGAAGCCGGAAGCGGTGCACCCTCAATGTCTCAAGGAGAGGTCGGAGAGGCAGTGGATCTGGTAGTTTTCTTGCAGAAAAGGGATGCATCAGATCACCAGATTGACTTCTTTCGAAAGTTCAGAAAGGTCAGACTTTATTTTAGGAAGATATTTTAGTTCAATATTTCCAGACTTCCAGAAATCACCAGACTGTACAGCTGGAAGATGGACCTTTGAGGTCAGACAGATATTGATCTCCTCCCAGCGGGATTCTGCGTCAGGACTTTGACCGCTGCACCTTCCAGGTGGGCGGCGACATCTACGGACCCGGCAAGGCCAAAGATGACCTCGAGGAGGTGGGCCGTTTGTTGCGAAGGATGGGAAGTTCGGATGGGATGACGTGGAAACGACCAGGGAATACATATTATAGACATATCTTTCATTTATGTATATAATATATGAATATATATATATATATAAATACAATATGGATATATATATATATATATTTGGAGAATCAGAAGCAGGTCATCCAAGAATCATCCAGGGAGAACAACCTTAGCAAAGGTGGGAGTTTTGAGCAGAAGAAATGGAGGAGGATGATCATTTAGAGGCCCTTTGCCTCGGGTTAATGAAAGGGAGTACCATTCCATTGAAGAACCAGGAGGTAAATGGGATCCGACGAGGAAATCATTGATGGGATGATCTGTGAAGTATCTAATAGACTTGTAAAGAAAAGCAAAGTCCACTGACAATTTGTGTTGACATCAAGGTTGCAATGTGGAGACCATGAAACTTCAAAAGGGACTCAGACTTAGGGGATTATCTAAGCGCAGTTTGTTTTGGAGACGGGATATGATAAACTGCCGCCATTTTTCATCTTGCCCTGTTGCAACTTGCTGCATTTGTCCTTGCAAGAGCATTTCTGCCGCCTTAGAATGTTCCCTCCGAAAATGGAGTTTAGCTATAGATTCACAGATATGTATACAGTATACATTATAACAATATACAATATGTATATGCCTGTACATAGTCCGTGTGTGTTGCATTTTGCATTTGACCCATAGCTGCATAACCCATTGGCACAAAGTGCATGAAGGCCCGCGCCAGATTTGCGGAACGTCTGTGTAGAGCGCTCAGTTCTGGTGACCAGAAACCCAAGGCATGTAGGTTTCATTGCAGCTACCCTCCGGTAATCAAACATGGCAATTGGAAATCCACTATAAATATGGAGATTTTGATGGGAAAATCCCCTCTAAATGATGGATTTTCTATTGCCACATTTGATTACCAGAGGGTAACATTTCAACTTCAAAGGCCGTGCACCTTATGTCCTGCCCGGGTTTTTCGAAGGTCGAGAATGCTCACCTTGCAGTGCTGCAGCCCTACGTTGCTGGGCAAATTCGAGTCTAGTGGCGGTCACCAGAGAAACATGGGATTGTCTAAATTATATCTGATATTAATGGGATACCGGGTTCCGGTATTAATGGAGATATACTGGTTTATAAGTAACTATCTAATCCCTTCCCCTAAAATTTCACACCCCCTAGAAACCGTGGTTTAGTGCGGGATTTACACATATTTGGGACCATACAATGCGGGTGTTTAATATTGCACGTACTAATTGGGGGGATGGGATTGGTTAGATCCAATCAACTTCAAGCGGTTAGTCACAGGCATACATTTATTCATATCAATGCTAAACCAGCAGTTTTAGTGTTTCGGCATGATACAGGTGTCAAAGAGGATCAGCAAACCATGGACGAAGATGATATCAGAAGTGAACAACTTAAAAATTAGAACATCTCCAGAATTACTTTTCTTTGCAATGTCCCTGAGATTGGTCCAACATGTTTTGAAGAGAAGTTCCCCCGAAGTTTTCCAACCTTTTCTCTGAAGTCCATGGCCTTTGTTGGACCCGCGCAGATGTTGTCTCCGCGCTGTGTTCGCAGCTCTCTATGGCGCACCTCTCTACGGTGTCTTGGTATTTCTAGTCGGGAAACTGGAAAGAGATTTGAGATCCAGACAAGACTTGTTAGACATCATGCATCAGGTGTGTCATCCCTTCCTCTCAAACACACCCCAGAGTCACCATCATTTAATAGGGAACTTTATATACACACTTGGGACATCTTAGGACCATATCATGCAGTGTGGTGCCCCCTAGTTATAAGTTGGTTTATAAACCCCATTAACTATAGGTATATCCACTATAAACCATAATATACCATAGTTATTGGAGTTATGTTCACCAACTTAGCTATCCAACGGGGGCACCACATTGTGGGGGTGTTTAAGAACTGCATAACTTGGGAAATGAGGATGGGATTGCGCATCTGGAAGTTGAGTGCACCGCAGAGGTCAGCTTTTCCGGACCACATTCCTATGCCCTTCCAGGCGTGATTTTCCTCGCGATCTCCGAAATGTCTCTATTGGTTCTCACTGATCTCTAAAATGGAGATTCAACAACTTTTTAGTTCTCGTTGTTTCTTTGTTCTCACCAAAAAGTGGTTGAATCTCCATTCTTGCAGCCCGAAAAGCCGATTTGGATTGCTTAAGTCCCCTATTTCTGATGATCAACCTCACCTTGTACAGCTCTGATTCCCCACTCTGAGACAGTGGCCCAGCTTGGCCTGTTTGTTTCAGGCGGCTGCACCAAAGCGCGGATCCACTTGCGGAAAGAGAAGAAGGACAGTGGGTTTTCATAGCTAGAAGGAACTATATAGCATGAACTATGCAGCCATCAGAATCAGAAGATCTGCCCTGGGATTCAACCATCAAGGAGACGAGCTATACAGAAATGGAGGGGTGGCCAAAGGACAAGCTTATGGGTTATTGGCCCATAGTAGGGATGCACATTCATACTGCGGATGGAAGAAATCCTGCAGCAGTTTGTAGATGGTTTATCCCATTTACAGTGTTTCATAGGAATCCCAATAGTTACCAACTGGTGCAGGATTTCTTCCATCCACAGCAGTTCAATTGGAAAATGGAAAGTGTTGTGAAGATCCGCAGTAGGGGGAAGATTGTCAGTGAGCTATTTTCAGGCAGGTCATGCAGCAAAGAGACAGGTTTAGGCATGAAAGGATCACGTTACCAACCATTTGTCCCTTTGTCTGTGATTTTGATAGCCACCCCTGGTCCAAACTGATGACTGATGACTGGTCACTTCGTTTCACCCAAGAGGATCTGTTGCTGACCATCGAGCGGTCCGCCGCGCAATTTGAGTCCTTCTCACTTCCAGAAGATGGAGAGGCGACGGCTGACATGGTGATCTTGCCCCAGTGGTGCCAAAGACTGGAAGGACAATAGCAACTCCTTCAAATGATTTCGGGTATGGAACAATCGCTTGGTATTGAACTGAGTTACTGTAACAAGTTATACATATCATACTTGGAGGATCATCCCACATAGTAAGTGGTTACAGTAACGACCCCAGTTAGCATATAAAGGTCCCCATTCAGCGGGGTTATCCCATTTTTTTTTGGACCGTGGGATGATCGTCGCCGTTGAGGTGAGGGACTGTCATAAGAGCTCCTTCATCAACGAGTCGGCTGAACTGCGGCTGCTTTGTTCCGATGAAGGTTGGGAACTTGGGATCTGAAGGTTGGGAATGGAGACGAGAAAGTCAAAGATTGATCACTGGCTGGAGGTTTCTTGAAATGGGTGATCCCCCAAGTCACCATGAGTTTCAAGATGTTTAAATACTGAAATGGTCGTTCATGACTTGGATGATTTGGGGTACTTCCATGACTTAGGAAACCTCCATATGTATTCAACTTGAAGAACCGATAAAAAAACATGGGACTTATTGGCAATTTCAGCCAGTGCCATCCATGAAAGATCTAGTTTCTTGGAGCAACGGCGTACCCAAAGGCATATTCGTCCGTTTGGATTTTCGCTCCTAGTTGTAGCTGGCGAATGATTCAGTTACCCTCCGGTAAACTAACATAACTAAGGGAAATCCACCTTTTTCAATGGGAACATCCACTATTTTTATGACCATTTTCAATAGCTACGTTTAATTACCAGAGGGTATACAACAGGATTTGAAATGATTCGAATACATGTGCCATTGGCCATAGCCAAGTCCGTTGGAGCAACGATTCTGAGGGGATGGTCATCAACGACAGATTCACCAGTCAAATGATCACATCCCGATATCATTGGCTTATGGATGGCTTACTAAGCCTCATAAATCATGGATGATTACAACCATGACTAAATATCATCTAATATCACTAGATTGTTCGTCAACCCCCCCAATCAACCCACAAATTTCACTACATTCGCTTTGAACGCAGGTGTTCTCATCAACTTATTGGACGTCCAGGAGACGATGACGCTGTGCTTCCCCGACCAGCGTGTGGTGGTGCACGATGGCTTGCCGCTGAACTTCGCCTCGCCTCCTGCGGGCTTGCAGTCCACCTGTGGCGCAGCGAAAAATGGCTGAGTTCTGGCACTGGAGATCAACAAAAACTGCGAGTGGTGGAGTTTTTTTGGTCTTTAATGGGAGAATTGCTATGGGATATGAACCATGTTGTAGATGGGATACGAACCCGTTGCAACTGTGATATTTGCGAGATATAGTTTATATACAGGACATTGACCCCCAACTGGGATTTTAGCCGCTTACAAATGATTGCAAGATAAATATCGATTGCCAAATGTCAGATATCGGTTGGGAAGGTGATCAGAGTAGCCCACTTCCAGCTTTCTACCAAGGTAACCTTCCGCGCGTGCTGCTGCGGCATTTGCTGTCAATGTTGCAATCCAAATCCAAAGTTGCGTAGAAAAAGAAAAGAAACGTCCGGCAGGTTGTGCACACTTGCCCCTCCTAGGCGAAAAATGTGATGAAATAGACTCATATAGACTCCATCAAATGCTATTGTAGATTTTTGAGGTCCATGAATTTCGAGGAAACGCCGTGGTTGATAAACTTGGTGTCTTGTTCATATCCATATCCACATCAGATGTTTGGTGGATTTCAAAGGTTTGTTCTGATTCGGAATTTGAGTGGAATTATGATGATGGATAACGATACAACACCTTGGTTAGTGGTTCAACGGTGAGTTCCCAAGACAGGGATTGAACTTGTTTTTTGACGGGTCCATCCTTTCCTTTGGAGCACCTTCACTTCGACGAGACATGGCATGGCCCAACCGGCCTGTTTGACACAGCACCAGTGGCATCTCAGCATCGGCAGCACCGTCTGAGAAAAGAAGCTGTGCAAATGAACTTGAAGCAGTTCTTCAGAGATTCTTAGAGGTGATCGCTTTGAAGTTGTGGCTGTGGGTGATCACTCTGGTTGTTTTTTTTTCTTGCGTCTCAAGCAGCTACTGACTATGAGTTTTTGACACGCCATAGGCTGATATGACGAGATTCGTGTTGAGTCCATTGCGCGCCATGGCCCTCTTGTGGCTGACATTCCCTATGTCAATTGGACCAGTTCGCCAGATGACCCAAGTGACCCAAATGGTGACCCAGATCACCGAACCGCCAAAGAAGTCCAAAGCCAAGGAGGTGGACTGTACCGGAAAAGTTCCGCGCCGAGTGCCAGTAAGGCGTATCCATTCGGATCGTCGTGATAGAGATGGTGGGTCGCGATGAGGTCTTTATCAGCGAAACGGGTGGACGCTGCGAAGACAGTCTCGTCATCCACCCAAGGTTGAAGCTCTGGCCCCGTGGCCACGGATCCCATGAGCGCAGCATTGTGTGACAGGAACTGGGAGTCTGCGACAATTCTGCGGCTGAGATGTGCAAGGAACGGCTATGCCATAAGGCAAAGACAGGCGAATGGAGACATGGTGGCTGGTTTGGCTTCAAGCAAAAGAAAGCTAAGACGATGCCCTGGCAAGGGACGATGCCCAAAAACAAAGGCATCGGATACGGAGATTACTTGACAACTATGGTGACATGCTGCGAACATGCTTTGCGACTTTGATGACTTTGTAAATTTACACAAGTCATTAAAGTCGCCAAGCATGTCACCATAGAATTCTACAATTTGAAGACCAGTTCAGGCTTCAATAAGAAGGCCTGTGGCCGTTGGAGCCAGGATGACTGCAGTTAGGGCCAGCCATGGCCCGGATCGCGCTTCGCGGCGGAAAACAATGGCACCATCAAAAACCATGTGTCAGCCATCGAAAGCCGCATTTTGCAATCAGTTTGCATCAGTTTGCATCTTGCGCAATTTGGCTTTTGAGGTCGTTTGAGGTCGTTTGAGGTCGTTTTCAATTCTGTCCGGGCCGGCCATATGCCGACTGCCAGGCCATCAACTCGTCACGGCGTCGCTCTCATCCCCTCCTTGTCAGTTTGGGAAAAATGACGGGTTGATCCAGTACTCCAATTTTCGGATGCCGACTTCATGGTATGGGTAGATAACTCACCGCATATTTTGAAATGTCCAGTTAATGACATATTACACCTAACCGAGTAGTGGTTTCGCTGTTTGTTGGGTGATTGAGATGGAAACTATCGTTGAGATTGGCTGTAATTGGCTGTAATTGCAACCATAAATGACCATCTTAGCAGGCACATGGAGTTCAATGGAAGAGATGAAATTTGAGGAAACAACCAAGTTGTTTGCCAAAATCACCTTTATTCCCTGTTTCATTTTATTACTATCTCCGACTATCTCCGCATTCTTCGGCTGGTCAATATCTAGGTTTGTGGAAAAATGGAAGATGTTCAGAGGAAAAACATCTAGTGGTTCAAACTGAATTTCCATTCTTGGTTAGTCCAACAACCCCCTATGGTTGACGGTCAAATCACTATTTGGGCTGGTTTAAAATGGTAAAAATCCCTAATTTCTGGTATATCCATGTATATCCATCATGTGTTGCTTAACTTTACATTGCTTTTAAATCCAATGAATCCCATCTTTTGATGGTGTGACAATCCCCAATTTCTGGGATTTTCTGGGTATTTCCATTGTAAGGTGGTGCATCCCCCAGTTATGCTTGTTGGTTTAGTTTCACACTACTTCGATATATCTCTACCATAAATTCCCATAAACCATAGTAGTGAACTCACCAGTTACCACCCAACTTAGCTACCGTTTGGGGGTACCACTGAAAGTAGATGTTGCTTGATTTTCGGCCTCGCAGGTGGCGCATGGCCTGGAGAAGGTCATGGAGAGACCAGGACTGAACGAGGCCGAGATCGGAGTTTTTCTGCAGCACAAATGGAAGTTTAAGCAGCCAAGTCATTAGGGATTCAGCCAGGTATGGATATGGATTGCAGATATCATGATATCATAGGGGTTTAAATCAAAGGGGGAATGACCTTCATAGGTTTTAAGGGGAATTCCAGATATCGTGGTTTAAAAACACCACAAATTCAAGTTCATGCGGCCAAGCTACTAGGAATTTAAGCATGAAAAACGGGGACTTACCCAGCAAAGAATGTGGTTTAAGCATCTATGCTTGGAATTCAAGCAGCCAAGATGGGGATTTCACTGGGGTTTGTCCAGCAATGGGGTACACCTCCAAAGGACGGTTTGAATGGACAGACAAAACATGAGATTATGGGTACCAGACAAATCAACAAGACACGTTCTTTTTGGCTTCACCGACAAATCGAGATTGCAACTGACCAAACTGGTTCTGGACGTAAGGCAAGCAGATGGTGCGCGGCGAAGTTAGGAACCGGTTCTAGCCAAAGGGGTCTTGATGAGTGCTGTGGATACCCTGCGTTTACCTCGGGGAATGCCGCAGCTTTCCAAGTGGATCCAGGACAACTTCAATGCTTTCATATGCGACTGTTTTTCAGGCAACATGTGCGGTCCAGAAGCTTGAAACAAGAAGTCACACCTAGAACTCGGAGATTATGTTTGTCAGTTTTCTTAGAAGCTGTACTCATGGAAGACACACATAGATAAAAATGAACGCAGAAAAGTTCTGCGGCTTTCCAGTTGGCTTATGCCAGTGCCTGAGCAACAGATCACTGAGAAGCAACGTTCGATGTCGCCATGGCGATGCAAGGCTCCGTTGCCAGGGGCCATCATCCCATCGACCAGAGATTCGCACCATCGACGGGATCGACAAATGGCAGATCTGTCGTTGGGCACAGATGGACGTCGAAGACGTCGAAGTCGAACGATGGCAACTTCCTCGGCATCACAGCTGGAGCCTTCTGTTTGACTTCCGCTTTCTGCCTCGCGAGACACCGCGCGAGACACCGTGCGAGACAGCGTTGCCGCTGTTGCGCTGTGCAGTTTCTGGTGGGCCCTGAGGCCCAGACTGAAGCTCCATCAGATGTGAAGCTGGGGAAGTTGCTGAGCTGGGCACGGCAGCAGAATTTCATGAAGCTGCACCCCTGCTTGAGCTTTGGAAAATCTGGAAATGTGGCACTGCAGCTGTCCGTTCCCGTCTCTGCTGGCACGCCCATCCTGGGCGTTTTGGACGATGCCTTTCTGGGGAGCTCCGACCTTCCGGAGCCGTGGCGGAAGGTGTGGGATGGAGCTCGGGAACGATATCCGGAGTGGTGGGCGTTGCATCTGGGCATCCCCTTACTGAAAGAGCGCCGTGGTCCATCTTCGGATGCTTGGGAAGCGTACCAGAATAGTGCCTTGGTATGAAGAGTTTGCAGATGATTGTCAATCTGATATTGGACCATCTGCAACTATGTAACTATATGATAACCACATTGAATGTACCAAATGTTAGTTAGCTGCTGTTTGTTCACAGTTTATCACAATTCCATCAGTCTCTTCAGAAAATCGGACCACCCAAATGTGTGTTTCTCTGAATTTTGGCACTTTCAAAACATTTCAAAACCCTGCGATTCCTGAGTGAAAATGAGTATATACTGTACTCTACCCAAAAAAAACACCAGACATGTAGATCATTTGCGAGCGGGAACCATGGTTTCCAAATGGTTTTGTTCATTCGCTGGAGGGTAGCTCACCAATATTGGGCAATCTGACCTATATCAACAAAAAAACATATAATTAAAGTTCATACTATGGATTCTATTCTTAGTATTGCCTATTTAACCTATCAAGTAATGATTCTCCCATACTTGTCATGACCTTTCCAGGAAAAGTTGGTGGTTTTCGGGGTTCCCAAGGCCTCTGTGCCAAGGTGTGGCACCGCAGCCGGCGGCTCCGCTGCTGTGGAGCTCTGCCCAAGCGCAGGAGCTGCGTCTTGGAGTGAGGGAGTTCGGTAAATTCGGGGAGAATGGCAACCCTGGATGAAGAAACCATGGTTTATATGGGTTTGTCCGAAAATAGTTTATCCCTAAATCCAATGGTTAATCATCATTATCCCTAATAATAAACAACTATGGTTGGGGGTATACCCCGTTTTTAGACAGACCTATATGGATTATATGGATTAATAAACCTGGTTTAATATGGCTTATGTGGATTTTAAATGATTTAATGGTACTTTCCGGCAGTTTTCAACAGCCCTGATTAGAGGTTGAACTAATTCCAGGGTTGACATTACTGAATGGAAGGATTTGCTGTTTTTGTTTGGAATGAACATCCACTTATCTGATGTTTTTCTAGTGTTCACCAGAGTAGGGATGTTTGAAAAATCCAACATCCACTCGAGCTAGTTTGGGTCAAGCTGGTTTGGAGATCTCCAGTCTTGGGCCAGTGGCTACCGGGGTAGGTGGGGGTCCAAATTTCATGCCTTTACGTGAGCTGTATTGCTCACGTGGCCAGGGTCAAAGACCTGGTTTCACGATTTTTTTTGACGATCCATCCGGGACGAAGTACGACGCGTCGTCAGTTGCAGCAACTGACCAAGGCAATACGTTCCCATGAAGAAGCAGCTGCAACATCGCATTGAGGCCATCCAAGACTTCTACAATGAGATCCTGGTGCCTGCGCCTTGGCTCCGGTGGCCGCAATTTTTTTTTGGCTTCCGCAGACCTTCGGTGGTGTCCCCCCAGTGAAATGTCTGTTGGTTTATAAAGCCCATTGACATCCATGAATTATGGATATATCTACCATAAACCATAGCATTCACCTAGTTACTACCCATCAAGCATCCGCGGTTCTGCAACATCTTAGCTCAAGTCGATGGCAAGGAATCACAATGCTGACTTTCGTTCTTATTTCGCTATTGTTTGCGGCTACTAATTTTCAGCTTTTGCTGCTTCTACCCTCTGACAATGGAACATGGGAACATCCACCATTTTCTAGATATTTTGTTGGCTGATGTTCCCAGTATATATATATATATGATTAGTTACCCGAAGCCAGGTTTGATTACCCGAAGCTAAATCCCAGTATTATCCCATTATCCCATTATCCAATTACATCCCCAACAAAGTCCCTATTGTTGTTGCTTAAAGCTTCATTTTTTCCATGAATATCCCATCATTATCCCATGATTATTTCCATAGTGGTTAGTTAATCTCATTCACAGCCCCGAAAATGATGGTTAAATAGACTCTAAATGATGGCAAGGTCCCGATTTTCAGGTGCTGGCTGAAGCAGCTTCGGGTCCGTCGCTTCCTTCGGTCTTGGAGCTGGCGCAGGCAGTGGCCACGGCCAGGCGAGCTATTGAGGTGGGATGTTCCAGTGAAAAATCTCGGGAAAATGTTGGGAAAATGGATCATGAACTGGGAATCGTCATGATTTTCATGGGAAAAGCCATGAAAAAGATGGGACTGCAGAATCTCATGATTTTGAAGAAATTCCCATTCGTGAACCGGTCAAGTGAATTTGGGACTGTCCAACAGGTTTTTGATACTCAACCCACACGATACATCACGATACCATCAAAGGATGGGGAAGACTATCCCAAACCAGGAAAGATCATGGATTTGAGATGGTCTAGAAAATTGGGGAGATGGACCATAGTCCCAGGAACAGGATAGACAATTCAAGAGCTTTCCAGACGGTTTTGATTGATTGGTCCGGGTCATGATCCACTTTTCTTGGGTGTTATCATCCTTTGTTACTCATAAACTCACGTCAAGTTACCAACTGTAGATTCACGAAAACTCATGAAAACTCGCAGATTCTCAGGTTTTTTTGGATGAAATACACACTTTCCACATGTTTTTTGGCGCTTGGGGGTCCGGTGACACCGTCGCAGGTGTCACCGGGCCAAAGAGCCTTGCTGCCGTTGCTGGACATGGTGGGACCACCGGAGGCCTGGACCTGATAGCTGTTAAATTTATTGATATTACGACTATCATTACCATACTCGTATGCAATATATGTATGTATACTACTAGTATGATGATTGTGATTGTTGTTGTTGTTGTTGTTGTTGTTGTTGTTGTTGTTGTTGTTGTTGTTGTTGTTGTTGTTACAACTGCCCGTAAGATATGTCAGTTGTAGTTTGATGTTGTAAGGGGATATTTTGTGTTGATTGTGACCTGTGAACCCCCACAGACAGGAGTTCACTAAGACCAAGGCCCCAACCATCTGCAAAATTTTCCGGGACCATCCAATTTGCAATGCGAGGCCACTGTACCTGCTGGAAAGCCAACGCCGGAGGCCAACTGTGACTTGCAAGTGGAACCCGATGGAGGTGCGCCGGGGTTCAGCTGCCATCCGGGGCATCCTCTGGAAAAAGGTGCGGCATTGTCCTTCATCCAGTTTCTTTCGACTTGGAGGTTTGTCATGTAGCCCTTGATACTTTCTGATGTGCTTCAAAATCGCAGGGCGGCCAAACAGAACGAATCTCCATGGGTTTCTTTCGGGTGAACCAAGGCCAAGGACCCAGCATGCTTAAATCAACTTAAGTCACAAGCTTGACGATTAAATCGCCTTTTTTGATGCTTACTGTATATAAATCTCCATTTTTGTTGGTTAAATGACATTTTGTTTGAGTCAATCTTCATAAGACAATTCCACTCTTGACGGTTGCTGCTTCCAGGCCCCGGGGGCCGGGCCATTGCTATCCTCGTGGCTGCCCGCGATCTGCAGCCGGGCGAAACGCTCAGCCGGCACGAAGGGCTGGCGCCGGACGAGCTGCTCCTGGAGCATGGCTGGTGCAGCACCAGGCGTGGAAAAGGTGAAAACTATGATGATTTCAACAAGCAAAATTGGGGAAAAAGTGGGATTTATCCAACTGAAACGGGAAAACAGAATGATTTGGAGGTTTCCTAAAATGGGTACCCCAAAATCATCCCAAATGGGTGGTTATCAATGGGAAAACGGTTTGGGGGTACCTATATTTCAGACCATTTCACCGAGCAAAATGGGGAACATGTGGGGATTTATCCAACTAAAATGGAGAAAAACATGGTTTTGGTTTTGATCCAATCAAAGTGGGGAAAAATTGTGGATTGATCTAAGCGCTTTGGAGGTTTCACAGGCCAAATGGCCAAGTTCATAGACAAATCCAGATGGAAAACAGCAACTATGGATAGATATGGAAGGTCTGCGTGCTCGGGGTAGAATCAAATGTGGAACAACTAATGACAATTTTGAGTGGTGCAGTTTGGAATTATTAACATGCCCGTCAGTAACATTTCTGTGTTGATGTGGGTTGTCTGAAGTTTTATTCACCCGCCTAACAAGTGGATGGTGTAGGAGTGAGAATGGCACCATTTCTTGGTCCATTGGTATCGCATCCCACAAATCGCATTGTGTGAAGCAACAACATTCCAAATCTGCACTTCAACATCATTCCAGTGCATAAATCCCATACATCCCATACATCCCATACATCCCATTGGGATGGTTAATCCATGGTATTTCCACAATGATCCCACCCTGGGTTAGAGGGCCCACGATGTTTGTGACCTGAACCTGGACTGAGGCCTGATGATGTGACAATCCATGTGGGTTTGAAGAAGGCCGTGGTGGAACCGTGGCAACTTGCCACGCTACGACACCCGGCAAAGTTGAAGACTGGGATGCAGATGACATGGGAAGACAGCTTTGGAAGAAGATACTGTACATACTTGTTTTTTTTTGGGTGGAGTTCAAGAATTTTGGGATCAATCAAGGTGATATGGGATAGAATGAGATATAATGAGGACATCATGGGGATTTCCATAGCCTTTGGAAAATCCCGGGCCTTCCGATCTTCTGATTTTTCAGGAGAGGTCATGGACTTGGAGCTGGGTGACTCGCCTGGTGACTGGATGGCCTCAGCCAAAGTTCGCAGGACGCAGAAAGCCACGCGGCTGACTTTTTTTTTGGCATGGGAGATGGCTAGAGAGGAGGAAGAACCATCATTTTCTTGGGGTCCGAAAGGCCGAAAGGTGTGTTTTTCGAGGCGCTGATGAGTCTTTTGGTTTCACAACTGGCTTGAACTGGGGGTCAAAATGTGTCACCCCAATCATTGGATGGTCAATATACTACAAGTAGACATTCCAATCTGTGGTTCAGGGTCTTGAATTTTGACCTATGCCCAACTGTGAGGAGTTCTGTGCTAACGCAGGCGGTGGATGCTAAGCTGATTGCAGCTGCAAGTCACTTAGGCTGCAATCAGCTTAGCATGCAGTACATCCTTGCGGAAAGGTCTGTTGAGATTTATGACTCATACCCTTTGATCAAACATGGCTGGCTGGGAAATCCCCGAACGAAACGGAGGTTCCAACGGGAAAATCATCTATAGATTGGTGATCTTCCATTACCAAGTTTGTTATCGGAGGAAAATACTTGCAACATGCTCCAACTGTGGGAAAACAGCTAAGTGGGAAACGATTTTGAAAATGAAGACCTTCAGGATGCCTGGGTGGCAAACTTCAGGGTCCCTAAATGTTCCCGGGTTTCCTGCCCATTCTCAGACGAACCATCGAATGGGGATTGAACACCCCAGGAGTCTTGAGTGCTAAGTCTTGTGAGGAGGTACTGGGTGCCGTGGCTTGTCTGTTTCAGATCCGTTTTTTTGCGCTGCAGTTGTGGATGAAAAGCAAAAGGAAAGGCTCTATATGGGATTTATGTGGGATAAAGTTGAAGATCTGACACGGAAATGGTGTTTTTGTCTTTCTTTTCATAGCACGCAGTTTTCCAACAGTTTGAATCAAGCCAAGTATGATGCGGGCAATGTCCCCAAAACTGTTTAGACTCCCAAAAAGCCACCAGGTGATGGTCTATTTTGGTAGGAGGCAAGTTTAGATTTAGTTTAGATCCTCATATTTGATGGTTAAATTCTGAATCCAGATTTTGATGGTTTATTCGCAGTTAAAATCGCAAAGTTTGATGGCTAAATTGCAGTTTTTGATGGATGCATCCCAATTTTTTCATGTCATTTCATGTCTACCTCCTAATGTCTTGATATGACTTGGCATCTCCCAATGTTTGGGCATGCTCACGACTTGGGAGCATCAGGAGTGGAACTTGATGACCAAAGACGAGATTCTCAATGCTGGTTTCGAAGGCCGCGCTAGTCACCAGTTGAACCTTTTGCAGCCAAGTAGTATGCCAAGGAGATTTCCAACCGATTCCAATGTAGTTTGACCCCCAACTGACTGCGCTGGTTGTAGCGGTGTCTTTTGCTGAATATGTTTCCAAGGTATCGGGTGCAAAGATGTAATTCTTGCACTTGGAGACCTTAGAGGGTCTAGGACAGGAAATGGACGCCTTTGGGCAATCTGTCAGAGCCAAGCATGTGGCCAGTGGGAGATCACTGTGTTCTTGAGCTCCCAACGGCACAGGCCTATCGTCGACCCGACGTCGCAGGGTCCTCTTTGTGTTGAAGCGAGCTGTTGAGGCTTGGGGCCAATTCGATCAGGGAGTGTGAAGGGGAAATGTGCGGTGAAAACGTGGGGACATACACCAAGATCCCAGAATTGATCAGAACATTTACAGTAACCCCCTAGATTTCAGAGCAAAAACCATGGTTTGCTGTGGATTTCCCATCAAATCAATCTATTGACAATAAGAATTGGCATCCAATGATTGGCTTTGGAGACTTTTTCTTCGGCCTCAGGATCCAACACGCAGTGTTCGAGCGCGTTTCCGCCATCTGAAAAGGACTTTTTAAACAACAAAGGGTCCCAACAGATTTTCAGAAAAAACCAAATGGAACCTCAGTCTGCCCGAAAGACATCCGTTTTGAAGGAATGAGTCGTGTTTTTTCAGATCGAAGATAGGCCAAGCCACATGACTGGTTTCATCACGGCTCCACAGGGAGCGTTGGCAGCCTATGATACGACCATCACCAGGGACCAGGAGAAACTGGAGAAACTCAGCTGGTTCTCCTGTCAATTGTAGATCTTATCTGTTCACACCCCTGAGCTATGCAACAAATCCAACGGTTGACCTTTAGAAGTGCAAAAACCATCCTCTGGAAACCACTGTACTCGATATCATGTGTGATGTGTCTTGGATCAAACGAACTCCCCTTCCAGGAGATTCTGGAGTACCTGCATGGTCGCGAGCGGGTGGCTGTGGCCTACAGGCCAAGGATGAGTTCGCTTTCCATCCTTTTTTATTTCTTCTAAAGGGGGGACCCTTTACTCTTCGGAAACCATTTGATTCCTGAACAATCCGTCATGAAGGCTTGGCAAAAAGATGATCCTGCAAGACGTCCAAGCACAGTTGGTGTCCTGGCCAAGCTGATGGTCGTTTGGCTGGTCCCCACCAAAACCAGGGTCACCCCTGCCACGTTGCGAGCCAAGGAGCGAGCGGATGAGAAGATACGCCAGAAACAGGCAAAGCGTGAGAAGGTTGGAGCCTCAGATGGAGCTGTGATCTGTGAGGGAGGCTGCACCTCTTCTGCCATCTTGGAATCATCTTGGTATGTTTTCTCAGGAGTCCGCCTTGCCCAGCGTGGTCACCGGCAAGAGGAGGAGCCCCACGCCCGGAAAAGGCTTCGGCTGAACTCGCAGCTCGTCCAAGACATCGTTGCGGATCGATGTTGACGTCACGGTGAACCTGGAGCCGTGCGCGGGGATCTTCCCTGCGCCTTGGAGGTGACCAAGGACCAGGAGCCGATGGAGATCTGCGGAGCGGAAAAAGGTGTCTGATGGAAGTCACTGGAAAGCTGTTCCTCTTGTGTAAAGGATGAATAAGCCCCTAGTTTACTGAGGGAGTGGGGAGGGTACCATTTATACAGGGAAATATCACCATTAGTTGCGGAGTTGAGGATATTGGGTTCAAATGCCCCACCCACCAGACTTGCGAGGCCATGGTCCTCTTTGTCCTGAGCGACCCCAACTTGCCGTTTGGTCAACTTAGAATGCGTCCGCCACTGAGTTCAGCTCAGCTCATGAAGCGTCCACGCAATTTGTCGGAATCTAAGACCCAGGAAACCCAAAGAAAACCCAAAGAAAACCCAAAGAAAACCCAAAGAAAACCCAAAGAAAACCCAAAGAAAACCCAAAGATGTAGAACATTCTTCCTTCAAAATCCTTCATCATCCAATGTTTTGGTGTCTATCATCTTGACAACATCATGCCGATTGGCACAGGCAATGCCTTTGACAAGACCAATCCATGGCTGCGTTCTGCATATGCAGCACTAGGTAGCGAGCCCAGTGGGAGCAGACACACCAGCCGTTGTCAGTTGACAATTTGGGTATGGGTACCCACTGGACAACAACATTGTTGTTGTTAATGAACCATTATAAATTTCCATAGTGGTGTTGACAATTTTGATCCACACATTTTTTTTCGGTAGTTAAAGCAGCCATTTTGTTCTTGGGCTGATAATTTTGACTCATCCCCAAGTAGCTTTGAACGATACACATCGATCCGAACGCCAAGAGGAGTTTCAGCCAAAATCTCGATGAAGATACTTTCCAAATGCTGGGAAGCTCCCTAAAGTTCAGTGGTTGAATGATGTGGTAAACCCAATGTCATAAACCAGAATGGACCAGAATCCGTTGATATCCATTCATATCTAATTTTACCACCATTTTTTCTGCGGGTATTCAAAACCAGGCCATCCCAACAAGCAGATACAAGGAGTAAACCCGGCAGGTTTACCACAGGCCGTGTCCCTCAGTCGCAACTCCTGCGGCTCCCCTCAGGACCTCAGAACCGTGTCACTTGTCTCTACATCGGTGCGGGTGCAGCGGCGCGGTCTGAGGACGCCCCTGTGGCGGGTTGGTGAAAATGGTGCTGATTTGTGCAAGAAAAGGATGCACCTGCTGTGAGTATCTGGACAATTGTGGTAACTTTTGGATACTTGGCACTTACTCTCTGGTAAACTAACATAGCTATGGAAAATCACCTATAAATGGCAATTTTCAATAGCTATGTTAAATTACCAGAGGGTAAGCGTTTGGAGTATCACCTCGACCACATGATTATTTGTGATTCTATGTGCATTGTTGGTTGCCAAGCCGCCAAGGGGTCAAGGCCCTAGTGAACCGACATTTTGGGGAATATACATCCACTAACCAGCTATTTTAGATTATTTTAGGGTACCCAGTGTACCAGGGTTTTGGCCCAAAACCATATAGATGGTTTTCTCCGTATAAGCCATCGGTCAACAGGGACTCAACCATCAGAATTAGGAACACTACCATTTCCATCTTGCTCAGAGGGTACCCTCCAGTCATATTGAGAATCCCCAAATGAAATATCAATTTACAGAGGGTTTGACGTGGATTTTCGTTGCCACTTTAGATTCTCAGTGGCTAAATCCAACTTTTTGATAATATTATCCCATGATATCCCCATTCAATCCCAGTGGGTTACATCCCAATTCATGTGAACTCCCCATTATCTCCATTTTCCTTTGCTAAAGTGGCTTAGCTATCCCTATTGTTGGCGTTTGAAATCCCATTAAATCATCATTTTTGATGGTTCAATCCCATTAGACTCCCGTTGTTCATCCCTAGTGTTGGTGGTTCAATCCTCCAAAATCGGTTGGTCAAATCGAGCTGCAGGAGCTGCTCGCCGCGGAGGCTGAAGCGCTTCCCACGGTGCTGTGCAATGCGGCCACGGCAATTGAGGTGGGGGATCAGCCGGGATCAGCCGAGATCAATCATCACTGGAAAAAGATATATGTTTTGCCATGAAAAATGGTGATTTGACCAACATAAATGGTAGTATAATGGGATTTAATGGGATATTAATGGAATATATGAACCAACTATCATAACTGGGAAAGACGCAATGTGGGTAAAACAATGCCATAAACCACCCATGACTGGAATGGTTGATTTACCCCAACAAAAAATGGTGAGTCATTGGGGATATTTTATGGCATTGTTTTACCAACATCAATGGATTTGGATTTGAATTTTGGTTTGAAAACATGGGATATTCACAAAAATCCTATGGTTTTAGAACATGGCTTTCCTAATGAACAAGAATTAGGGATATTTATCTGTAAACCTGGGGACGTTACAATCAATGATATTTGATAGTCTTCCTATCATGGAGGAAGCGTGGGGAAGCACTAATCTGACAAAAAACATGGAAGTCATGGAAATATGCACTCCCACGAAATCCCCTTCTGTGAGTGATTATGATGTTGGCGAACCCGGAAGACATAGCACGAAAGTGACATCTGTAACCCAACCAAGAATCATGTGTTTTTTGTGCAACAAGGCCATCTGTGTTTCTATTCACAGAAATCGGGGAAAACCCTCCAGTTTCAGGGCAATCGTTTCATGGCCATTACCCTCTGGTAAACTAACATAGCTATTGAAAATGGCCATAGAAATAGTGGATTTTCCCATTAAGAATGGTGATTTTCCATAGTTATGTTAGTTTACCAGAGGGTAAAGTGGTGTATTTTTGGCGAAGAATCATGGCGAAAACGGCCAGGTCTGGCTCAGTGAATCGGACCTGGGACTGGTGATGCGATTTGTCAACAGACCTGAGGCCGTGTTGCGATTGGGTCAGAGCCGGGAGATTACGCGTGAAAACACAGGGTATGTGAAAGCTGTCTTTTTTTGGCAACCCCTAAAGAGATGCTGATAAGTATCATCCGAATCTAGAATAGTGACTATTAAATTATTAAATAACTGTTCAGATCTATTTTTTTTTGGTTGCTATACAAGGATTCAGCAAGGATGATATAGCCAATGGATCCTGTGGTGATGGGGCATTCAGCCACAGATGGCGATGGAACAATGGAACCAGAGACGACACCAAAACATCGCGCATGGAGTTATAATGCCATCAACTTGAAACAGGAGCCACAGGATTGTTCCAGCGGTTTTCTGATAGGTATTGGTTTCATGTTTGATGTTTTCTTCCGTTTGGTTTCTAGTAGGAGAATCAACGTCCAAGTGAAATCGGGGATATGATATGAAATGATTTTGACAATACAAGGATATGAATGGATATGATAACAATTCACGTCAGTTCACAAAAAACATATGGGAAACACATAGAAACACATTTTCTAGATTTGATTACATTATATCAATTACGAGTAGGATATATACAGTATATATATATATGTACATAATGACATACCGTCGGCCAAATCGTGATGCGGTCAGGTCTACGAGATGCCACCGGGCTGGCCATACACTCATCAGGTGCAGATGGGGAGATGTTTTGTTGAAACATCACTGGAAAATCAGCATTCTTTAGAGGTCAATCATCATTCGTTGTCTCTGAATTGGCCATTTTCCATAGCTGCCATAGCTATGGTAAATAACATTTACCAATCATTTCCAAGTTGGAGTACTTGATGTCACTTACCAATGAAGCAGAATTCACCTCCCAAGTTGACGACCCTGAGGGTCTTGGGATATGAGTGCCTTTTGTCAGTTGCCAGGTTTTGTTTTGGATTTTGCTGCCCAGGAAACATACCTTGCAGTGGAAACATTCCACCCATTTCTAGATGGTCCTGCGGAACGAACCCTGAAGCAGCGTCTCTGTAGGTCTTGGAGGATCCTGGTTCTGCGCAGCTTCCAGAGGTCTGCTCTACTGGAGTTGGGACAGATGGTTTTTTTTCGACCTTTTTTTGGAAAGACTAGGCTCCTCCTGGATTTTGGGATTCCGAGCATGAATCATGTTCCGCCTGGAACTTTTTGAACGATGGTTTTCTGTTTGGATTTTCCAAAGTGGATTTTTTGCCCTCATTCCAGGCTGACAAAGCGGCGGCGGCTGAAGGTGTGGTGGGTTTCATGGGTGTGGTGCAACCCAAATGGACGATTTGATGATGCAAACATCAACTTGTACCATCTAGCCATCCAGTTCTCCGTTTAGAGCACATCATTCAGGTACCTACCCATCCAGCTGTATAATATTGGCATTTATAGCATTTATTTCCATCATTCAAAACATTTGGGTGTCTATCCATCCATTGAGGTTGTTGTGATGATCACCTGCGCAGGACAGATGTTTTCCAAAAAATGACAGCCCGTTTGTATCAAGGAAATAACTGGAATGGTTTTAAACTGATGTATACAAACCAAATTTGTTGAAACTTTGTTGCTAACCACAAATTGAACATCGAACAAGACGGCGTTCTCAAATCCAGCTGCGCTTTGGCACGAGGCGCGCCATTGCTTCCGCAGTCTTTGATTGGACCCAGCCCGGGTGAGCAGTATGCTGGGACCTGAAGCGGAATTTCGAGACTTAGACGTGCGGGTTTGTCCAAAATCCCCCCAAAATTGTCATCTGTATGAATCGGAAAAGGGATGATCATGAGTTGGATTTGGGGTAGCCTGTTAGACTGATCCATATCCATTATTCATTGTTTAAGACTCTATTGTGACTCTATTGTTGATGGCCAAATCGCAAATCTAAATGGGGGATCGTCCCAAAGATTCCATAGATATCCCATTGGATCCCATGATTTGCGCGCTGAGGCACTGTTCGACCTCAACCGCGACAATCCCACGGACATCCCAGATGTGGCCGGGTGTCCCGAAAGTTGCGTGCAAATGGGATTGGCTTAGCCTACAAACCTTAGATTTATACGATATGAAATACAACTAATCAAACAAGTCACGTGAGCTCATTCTTCTGAGTCCCATGTTTGACCCCTTGGGGTAAAATATTTCCTTTTATGGATTTATAGTCGACTTTCTACTGATGTTGGCTCTTTCTCATTCTTTTTCCATAGTTTTTTTTTTTTTTTTTAAGGGTTCTATCAGTTCTGCCCTCTGAGGTAATCTGACATGTCTTCCAGCAAACCAGGTTAGTATATACTGGATGACAATTCCCCACACAATCTTGGTTAAACCCATTCCTTTGTGGCTGAACAAATGCTTTCCTTTGGTGATCAGCTACTGGACCACTGCAGGCGCTCGATCTCATGTCTCCCAGCTGTGCTGTGGCGGCCCCTCGGCTGAGCTGTGACTTAAGTTTATTGAAGGCAAATGATGCTTCAGGGATGATTAATTGATAATTGGATACATCATCGCATATGTCACTTGTGTCGGTTCACATCCCTTTTTTTTGGATTGGGTTGAGCATCCCATTGAGGACCAACGACGGAAGCGTTGGCCTGTACTCAGGCGCTACAAGAACGGCCCGCCCATGGTGATGCGATTTTGCTGGCCGGTCGAAGGTGGGACGTACGGAATAGATGCCATGGGGGGTTCCCAATTTTTGGGGCAATTGCATTTTCATGCAATGATAGTTCGGGTTGCAGCAAGCTGCAGCAGAGGGGTTAATAAGAACTGATAAGACTGTTGAGAACTGAGGAGTCTGACTGTTGCCAGTTTTCTTTGTGTGTATGAGTGGTCACTGGGCTCCAAATGTCCATGAAACTGCTAGGTATCCTTCTCTTGCAAAGCTGCGGAGCACAGTGGCGGATATCGTCATTGAGCAGGACAGGCCTCTTGGATCTCAAGGTGAGCTGTTCATGGCTGTTCTGAAGAACTTCAGGAGCCTGGGCAGCACCTCAGATTCGAGGACTGCATATGGGGGGGGGGCCGGAGATTTTGGGTCAACGTTGAGGCAACCTGGGTTTTGGGGATCCCATTTGGTGAGTTGTTCGTAAGTCTGCAAAAAGATAAAACCCATTGTAAAGGATCTGTAAAAGTGAGGGTTCCTGCCGGCATTTTCGAAGCCTGGTTCCTAGCCACTTGCAGCAGGATGACGAAGATGCCATGAAGACCTTGTTGAGCTTCCATCCAGATGGAGACAGGTGTTGACTGCAGGGTGGCAACACAAGACACGGAAGATGGGGTCCACATAGGTCCGAAAGACACAGGACGTGCAAGCTGCAAGGACCTTGCTTGGGTACCCCCAGTTGCCACCCCATAAATCCAGTGAACTCAAAGAAAAGCCGTGAAATTTTCGCAGGGCATCGATGAAATCCATTGAACTCCATTGAAATCCATTTAAATGCATTCAATGAAATCAGTCAAAACAACAATGAAATCCCTTCAACAATCCCATGAAATCAGTTGGACAACCATGACATCATGGATAACATCATTCTCTTTTAAGGGCGAGACCCCCAATGTTGGCGACCAGGTTACTGGAAGACCTGGTGGCCATCAAAGTGGACTGTTCACCCGTGGACGACGACACCAGGTGCGGGCCCATGTCGGTGGACATCACCAAGGTTTTGGTTGTTTTTGGAGAGTTTTGTCATGATTTTTTCCCATGTCAAGCCAGATCCATTTTTTTTCCGAAGCATTTTGAGATATTTGTAGCATTTTGTTTTGGAAAGTTGGGGCATGTCCACGTGTCCGTTTTCCATTTGGGTTGCACTCACTGCAAAGAGGTGTTGCAAGAAACAGCGTGGCAGGTGTTTGTGGGTCATCAAGTACGATGGCTACGAGGACGTTTGCAGAGCATCACAATCCACGGTCATGTTGTCTTTTTTTGGCAGCAAATGCCATGGCTCAAGTGGGGTTGTCCCCTTGGTCCAATTTTGAGACCTGTTCACTTCTACAACATTGCATGGTCTAGTAAACATCAAACTATGACCCTGAATCGCTATGAAACTTCAATCTATACCCCCAAGCGATCCCGTTATTCGGCTGCGATTTGAGGAAGATGTGAGCCTTAAGGCTTGCCTTGAAGGCACAGCTGCGGATAGGAGGTAGCCCTGGAGGAGACGGAATGAAACACAGAAATCGCAGGGAGACTACTGATACTGGTCAAAAATGATTCACTGCCCTTCGAAATGCCCAAGGATTTTCCTGACCCAACATTAAGACCAGGGTGCCATCACAGCGCTCCAGCTCAGAGGCTTGGAAAAGGTGTTGAATCTCGAAGACACCCAGACCAAGCGAGAAGGCGGCGCATCCGGTTTACGGGTTAAGAGGTTTCAGCTGAATGAGACCATGCTTAATTCCATATCTCTATGTACATGTCATTTTGTTGGAGACTTCTTTTTTGGTTTAAGCAACTAGATTAACTAGATCCGAATCAGAGATCAACAATCTACAGTAGGCTGCCATGAGATGTTCGGTGGATTCACCAATAGATCTTTTTTGGACCTGAAAGACGTACAGAACAGGCACTTTAAGGGTAAACTATAGCGACCTCACTGGAATCATGGTGGATGTACAGGGAATCATCCCCAAATTGCCCAACATTTCCGCTTAGTGAAATGCTATACAATTTGCCCAGAAGAATAGACCTGTTGAAAGAATGTGACTGTCTAGTCTACTGCTACCTCTGATGCGTAAATTTCATGGCAACTGCTGCCTCGCCCGGATCTTGGCCCTAGTTTCGTGCCCAGATGTTTCCTTGGGGCTGATGTTTCAACCAGCAACTGCAGAGGATCCAAAAAAAAAAGCACACCGTCATCAGAAGATGGTTTCCACTATTGGTTATAGATTATAAGCCACTTGCAGCCTCAGATTTCCCAAGCAACTTGACTCACTTTGGAAGCACTGCATCTAATTAGAAGCCTTGGAAGTTCCCGCCGTCGAACGGCGTGTGCCGTGTGACGCGGCTCGTGGTCGAGATGTGGCAAGGATCTATGGGTCGAATGGAGGAGAGGCTCAGAAAGGAGATGGCCACCACCACTAAGCCCTTTGATGTGTGGTTCTCACTGAGGCCGAACAAAACCGTGGATGTGTCTGAAAACCAGGATCTGAACTGCCCAATGGCCATAGGGCCATGCAGCCATGCAGAAAATGCTGATAAAGCAGTGAATCTAGGTCAAACGATTTTTGGACATATCCAGTTGTTGATGGTTGAGAATCTGTGTCACAGTAGGAGGCACTCAAAGAGATGGGCGCCCCCAATCGGAATCACAGATAGCAGCGGTTGCCAGAGTGAGACAAAGAAATGCAATGTGACGCTGTGGAAAATATTCTTCTGGTATGCCAGTAAACTACTTGTAGATGATCTTCTCAGAGATGACCTTTCACCTTAAACAAACTCGCGCCACAAGTACCACAAGTTGCCTGTGTGAGGTGTCTTGGGCTCATGACCTTTTTCGGGTGCCTGTCCGCCATCTTCTACCCGGTCCTGTGGATCGGTGTCATCGTGCTGAGTCTGGTGCCGCAGATCGGTCAGTTGTACGCCCCACCTTTGGTGATCCTGACAGCCTTCGGCACGGTCTATGGATTGCTGATGATTGCCATCTACTACCTCAACACCCGTGTAGGCCGGTGGAGTTCACTATATGGCCCCAAAACATTTGCAAGAAAGCAGAGAGATGTGTTTGGGGCGGAGATGTTGTGAGATGGTCACACATCCCCATTGATTGTATTCATGATATCTTAGTTTTATTCAGTTTTATCCTGAGATGCGATCTATGTCAGTTGTACATGATATATGAAGCATCTCCATTTTTTGTTGATCTCTATCCAGATCCTGCCTTTTCATTTCTGAATATATATCATATCGCAGGATATATCCCCACATCATGGCTGGCTTTAATAAAACCAACATTTTTGATCAGAGCAAATCACTATTTCTGATGATTATATAAATCTACCCATTTTTTTCCAGGCGATGTCACGTGCGGTCACTGTGGCATCAACTTTTTCCCGTTGAATTTCTATTTTAGACGACAGCAAACCACCATTTCTGATGGTTAAAGCCACCACTTCTGATGGCAACCCACCATTGCTGATGGTTAAATCCACCGTTTATAACCATTTGAAACGCATTTTTAGCTGTGAGGCATCTCGCTTCTCCATATGGCCTGTAGCGTTTCCCTGGCGTGTCTTGGGCTCTTTGGCGCGACGATGGCTGAGAAGATGTTGGCCGAACATCGACAGGCGTGAGGCTAAAAAAGGTGGAAGCAGGGTGAAACCAACAATTTCTTGGGAGACTTTGGTGAACGCATCTCCCGATCTTCAGGTTAGCTTTCTGGTATTTGGCTAGTGACATCTCCAGTTTTTTCGGAATAAATCTCAATTTTTGGATGAATTCCTTAATTTGTGGTAGAGATTGCTTTGTTTTGCGGGTGAATTCCTCCAAGTTTTGATGAGAAATATTGACACATCACCATGTCAATGGGGTTCTAATGCCAATAAGAGAAGAGATATTCACACACCAAAACCAGGGATTCAACATGCAGCCGATGGGACATAGCCTAGTCCTTCCGCAACCAGCCGATGAGGCCGAGAAGAATGGCAAGGCGAAGCTTCGCCTTGTGGCGCAGGGGAGGTCTGGGGGTGGAAAAACCATGGCGTTGCGTCTGGTGTTGCCACGATTGTGGTTGTAGTGGGAACTATGATAGAGTGTCAGCCACATGGAAGACCTTAAATGGAGGTTTCCTAAGTAATGGGGGTACCTATTTTTTGTGGAAAGCCCCAAGTCTGGTGATCATACCACTTGACACCAAGACTTGTGCGGCCATTTAGATTTGTCCCCAAACTGGATTGTCCCATTTATAAGTAAGTAATCATCCTACTTACTAACTGGTTTCGAGTTAATAAGGTTGGTTAAGAAACCGCATGAACTCTAGATATATCATGATACATCTACCGTATAACAGTCTACTCATTAGAGGTATGTTCACCAACTTAGCCCTTCCGAACTGGGGCACCAGCACCCACTTATCAATTCCAGTTACATGTGGATAAATTTTACCATGGTGACAGGAAACCCATATCCCAACTGAGGTGAACTCACGATGGTTATATCCATCAAAAAATCCAATCTGGAGATGGTTTTACTATAGTTTACTATAGTTGTCTCATCATTTCCCATATTTCCCCCTGATTATCCCATAAGAACCTCATAATCTCCCACACATCTCATAATACTTCATTTTATTGAAGATTTTACCACCTTTTTTTGTCCACGCCATTGCATGCCCCGTCATTTTTTGGAGGTATACAGCGACTCCCATCCTGGCCCTGGGCAGCCTGTTACCGTTGAAGAGTTGGATCTCTGCACTCTGCGTGGCTTCGCTCTGCGTCTTCGCCGTGAAGAGCGTCAGATGGCTGCTGCTCTTCCACTGCTGGGGAGGACATTTCGATTCCAAGTCGGGGAAACCGATGAAGGCCGGGCGAGTTTGTGCCCAGACGGAAGAGGTAGTGAGTGTGTTTATACAGTGCATTTGTGTATACTATGTTTGTATATACTATATATATACACTATATATATATATACTATATATATATATATAGTATATATTGTATATAGTGTACATATAGTATATATAGTATATATATATATATACACACACTTTTTTCTTCTACAGTATATATACACTATATATACTATATGTACACTATATACAATATATACTATATATATACACACAATATATACTATACATACACACAATATATACTATATATATACAATATATACTATATATATATATACAGTACATACTATATATATACAATCATACTATGTATATATATATATACAATATATATATAGTATATATTGTGTGTATATATATACACAATATATACTATATATATACACAATACATACTATATATACACAATATATACTATATATATACACAATATATACTATATATACATATGTATATATACATATATATATATATACATATATACATATATATATATACATATACATATATATATATACATGTATATATATGTATTATATAAGCAACCATATTATACGTACGTGTACGTATATACATATATATATATACATACATACTGTATATACACATAACTCTCTCTATTTCAATATGAAAACTAAGTATACATAGATAGTTAGATAAACCATGATAAACCTGATTACCTGTTGAGCGATGTCCCTATGCAGCTCCTGGTTCTTTTCCCCTTCTTGGCGATCCGCGCCAGGTCCTTCTCACGGGCGATTCTTTTCCACCGAAACTCGATGGAGTGCAGAACTTCGCGCGGAATACGATCCAAGCCTTAGTGAGAGATGGGCACAAGGCCTTTGCTCCACTGGATGGAGCCTAAGGGAAGCAACAAATTCTGATGGACATAGTGACAGAATGTATGAACATGGATATGATAATATGATATGATATTATTTGACAGCAACTTGTTTACGGGTGCTTGGAAGCAAAAATCATGGACATTCTATGTGTTCTTGGGGATGTATCTGAAAAACATAGGGATGACATGTCATCAGCCGGGGTCATACAAATACCTGCAGGCCTGTGATGGAAGTTTGTTGGAG
This sequence comes from Symbiodinium sp. clade C Y103, assembly GCA_003297045.1. NCBI lineage: Eukaryota > Dinophyceae > Suessiales > Symbiodiniaceae > Cladocopium > Cladocopium sp. clade C. The sequence continues at coordinate 93,127 of BGPT01001640.1, read as the reverse complement.
TAAGTCGACAGGAGAAAATCGGGAATCCCAAAACCTCTCCAAAATTGGACAATTTCCCGGGATTTTCTTGTTTCCCGCTTGATTGAGGTGAGCGAGCAAATCCTGGGATTTTAAAGGAAACATCAATCCATTCGAGGCTACTTTGCGTCTTCTTTTCCCTCAATCGTGTTCCAATGCAAACCAATCTAGTGACATCTAGTTTGGTAAATCCAATAAACCCTCCCCCAATGACTTACCACAACTGGCTGGGATTCAAAATATCCTGAAATGGTAGCTTTTTGTTTGTACCAAGCTTGAGTGCTCCAATAAAAACTGACATGGCAGGTGCATGTGTTTTGCAGCAACGGCAACCCAGAGACACCCTTCGCGCCGGAGAACTATGGAGCCACCGTGACAAGGGGACCTGGAGTGGAGATACAACCAAAACATAAGATCACCCTTCCCTCGCCTCACTTTCTAGTTCCTTGGTAAATCTTGGTAAATTTTAGGGACACATCATTCTTGGGCAGCGGTAAACCATCCCATTCACCAACCATTTGGGAGTCATTTTAGATGATCCCAAATAGGGGTATACCCAGTAATAGTATACTCAAGAATAAACCTCTATTGGGGATGGTTTATTATTGGGTTTACCACATTAGTTTATTTCATGACACAACTTCCTTGGTCAGATTTCTTTGACACACTTTCAGCATCTCAGGCAGCTTTGATGCACTTCAAACCACACATCATCCAGTTCTTCGACTTCACGCCCTGCGCTTTCTTTATGGTCCCCTTTTTGTGGTGGCTGGGATTGCCTGTGGTCATCTCGCACCACAGCAGAATAGATCTCTATGCCACCTATGTCCCCGGCTTCATCGGGGACTACTCCCCTCAGGTCATGAGGGCGGCCTGCGAAGTGGTTTTCCCATTGGTCACCGGGCATCTGTTGATCGATGGGAACCAACGTAATCAGAGTTGGTTTGCAGGCCATTCCAACATCCGTTTTTGGTCCACCGGCTGCGACCTGGACTTTTTCCATCCTTCCAAGAAGGATTCCAAGGCCCGGTCCTGCATTGAACTAGACATTTGGGTAAACGTTTCCGGTATGGAGCGAATCTATTGAAGCATTCATCTTTCTAAATCGATTGAATCGATCATGGAAAGCATGGTGGCCCATATCCCTTCGGCGGGATCAATTGAGACAGGGCCGACTCACATTCTTTGTGATTGGACTTCTGATGGACAGCCCTTAAAAAAAAAAGTCTTCCTCATTTTCAGTTTGGTGACCCTGACATCGCACCACCTGCTGCCAGGTGCGGGAGACCTACAGCAATGGCAGACCGGACCTGCCCTTGGTGGTCTTCGTCGGCCGCATGTCGCCCGAAAAGCAGGCACCGACACCAGGTGACCATAACGACTGGCCCATCGGTGATCCGAAACGGGCAACAGAGTTTTCACCCGTGACTAGAAGCAATGGACATATGTTTGTGATGGATATGAAGCAAGCTGAGATTGTGAGATCTTTTCAGTTGCTTGGTAAATATCAAAGTCTCGAAAAGTTGATCTCCCAACTCGATCAACGATGAATGAGTCTGGATGGTTACCATGTCTCATACACGTGTGAGATTTTATGGTAAAGATCACTCAAAAAGGTTGGGAGATCAATGGAGAATGGGACCATGGCAGGTGGATAAGATTGCGGATCTGGTGAAGGAAGCAAACCCGCCAGGCCCCCCGCGCAGATTGGGGCCCGGATGAGTCGAGGGCAGAGTGGAATCTGATTGGAATAACGATAAGAGTATGATAAGCTCTTTTGCGGACGAAAATTCCAACATTATAAATAATATAATATAACTCATATGTATCTAATATGTATGTATAAAGCATATAAGTATAGATGCCAAGTAATCAGTTTTACTGATTTGAGTTGATAGAGTATTTTTAGACACACCCATTTGGGGATGGGTCAAAACCCATTATTATCAGCTATTTCATGGGATGAACATCCATAAATCCCAGCTATGACTTGGGGTGAACAGAAGGTACAAGGCTTTTGATTCATAGCCATAAAACAGGGACATTTTTCCTGGTCACATGGCCCCAAAAAAACGACTTCCGTGACACGCCCCTCCTCTGCCAGGTGAACCCGAGCTTTGTCGATTTGCCATCATCGGCCATGGCGATTCATGGGAGTCGATTCACCAAGAGATTGGAAATCGCCCCGACACATGGTGGCGGTTAAGGGTAAGGCCCTGGAGGGATGCCGATGATATCATTTTATGAAGATCTTCTATGGGATATCCTGATATAGTGGGAGATCTATCCGGTGAATGGAGAGGGTTAGGTGATGGGAGCTATGGTGGTTGTATCCATGCAATGGGAGCCAGTTAGGAGCCAGGTGGGAGCCAGTTGGAGCTAGAGATTGAGCCTTCCCAACCACATCATAGTTGCTGAGTCATTGTTATTTTTCCTCCCATTTTTCAAGCTTTCGCAATGGGAAATCTGCCAGAAATCGGGAATCTGTTTGGGGAATCTTCTGTGTTATCCGCCACAACAGGTGAATTTTTGGGGAAGATGAAGAGGTAGATGAAAAGGTGTTTCCACCCTAAATGGTCAAAATCTTTTTGGGGAATTTGGCGTGTGATATTTGTTGGCCCCATTTTTCTTGGATTCTCAGGATGTGAACATGCCCGGAGTCGTCACCGGAGAAAAACTGGCAGCTTTGGTTGCCTCGTCGGACATCTTCTTTTCTCCAACGGTCACAGGCAGCGTCTGCTGAGATGGCCATCTGATTTCGTATTTCTCATTTGGGTCCACCCTATTAGGGAATATGTGTCATTCTTGTTGACCATTTCTTAAGCAAATCAACGACAAGCAACATGTGGCATCCATGTGGCATGTATGTGGCATGTTTCTGGGTCCGGTCTCCTTTCTCACATCCCATTCCCCCCATTCTCCCCATTCTCTACATTCAGCACCAGTTTTTGCCTTTCCACTGCAGGCACTCTGGATCTCGTCTTCATTGAATCGCAAGCCGCGGGTATTGCAGTAGTAGGCCCGAGGGCTGTAGCAGTTCCTCTGGTGGTCGCGGAGGGTGTGAACGGCTGCCTGTACACGCCCTTGGACATGAAGGATGCCAAGAGGGCCATCAAGGACCTTTACTGAAATATATTCATTTCAGGATGTTTCTAAGCATTTCAAACATTCCAAAACGATCTTTTTAATGGTTAAATCACCATTTTTGATGGTTAGGGAGATGGGAGGGCCATGAACTTCTCAACCAACTCGGAACGCCATCCACTGTGGCCATCCGGGCCATCCATTGCCATCCTTTTGCCAGGATGTGATCCCCCAGCTGGACAAGATGAAGGTGGAAGCTCGCAAAAACGCTGAGGCAAACTTCAAGTGGTCCAAGTCATCCGATGACGCTCGGAGATTTCAGATGATTTTGAGCTCGTCGAGCTGTTGAGCTGTTCTAAGTCGTGGGGATGAACATGGGATGAACATGGGATGAACATGGGATATAGCCAAGAACTTGTAATGGGATACAATTGGGATATATGATCTGATATGAGAATGGAAGATTGTCTTGGGAGAATGATAACATGGGATGATAGGTTCGTGACTTGGATGATTTGGATGATTTTTCTGGAAATCCACTGGTTGATCCACCAACAATGTTTTTTTTGGAGTCCCGCTGGATTCGCGAATCCAAGGAAGCAATACAATTCTACAAAGATGTTTTACAGTACACCGCCAATGTTGCCACCTGACAATTTTGGCAATTGAGCTGCCAACGTCAGTTACGTTTCCAACGTTGGTCTGTGGGAAAGGCTGGTGGTTCACGTCTCACGACCGACTGAAATGAGGGGGTGCCAGACGGCCGCCCTAAGCTGGGAGCAATGAAACTCCCACCATCTGTGAATGAAACAGCTTGCGCGGCAAGGTGAAAATTGCTAGTGCTTGGCGGTGCATTTGGGGCATGGTAATAACTCCCTATGTTGAAATATAACCTCTATAACTACAATTGGAACTGCACCCCCCAGTGCTCTCCATGCACTAGATTTTGGACATTCAAGCCAGCTGTGACGACCACATCATTTTCCACCTTGGTTTCCATGTCTTCATCCCAGAAGTGGTAGAAATTTGGGGAAAAAACACATGTTAAATGGTTTAGATCCGAATTGATGTTGGTGAATTCAAAATATCTGATGGTTAAATCCACCATCTGAAGTCCCCATTTTGGATGGTTAATCAGCCGCTTGACCCATTTGAATTCATTATTCATGGGTCAAAATCGTTTTTTTTGAGGGTTGAATCCTCATACAGCTGCTTATATCCCTATTAATTATATGCCTTCCCGCTAATATTAAATACACTCCCAATGCCAAACGAAGCCGTTGTTGAATGTCTTGATCCATTCGTTTTTGGGGCCCACTCATTGGGGTGTATTTGATATTGTAACATATCATGTATACATACATGTAAAATAAGGGGGCTGGGGTTACATCCCCACTCTATTCGCATTATATCCCCTTTTTTTTCCGATGAAGTCCCCACTGGATTGTTGCTTGAATCCCCATGTTTGATGGTGAAATCACCAGAAACATTCCATGTTTCTTGATGATTCTTATGGTGAAATCCACAGTTTTAGCACTTCTATTCTTTAGATGTTACGGTAAAATCCAGAGTTTTTGATGATTTTCAAAGCCACCTTTTGATGGTTCCACCAGTTTCCGCCAGGGAAGCACTTCCTGCCTCGCCTGGGTCCTGGACGTTGGAGATTGCCGACGCCCAGGCGAAAAAAGGGCCGCGACTTCGATGATTTAACGAAGAAAACGGGGATTTTCCATAGCTATACCACAAATTGCCAGAGGGTATAACAGGGTATACATATATTTATGAAAATATGCATTTCTAGATGATAGTGGCTATATATAAGCATCAAAAAGGGGGATTTAAGCAACAAAAGTGGGGACTTAGTCAGCAAAAGTAGTGGTACAATGGGGATATAATGGAAGTAGAATGGGGATACAATGCACTATGATAGAGCAGAGTGGGATACAACCAAATATTTAGATTCTAGATCATCTCAGATCTGGGTTACGGGTTGGTCCAAGAATGGAGGATTTAGCGTCCAATGTATGGCCAATGACCATGGGCCTTTTGGAAGGTTGGAATATCCCAGTTCTACGGGGTGAATCTCCAGCGACCCCATGTCTGAGACTTGGGGCACCCTGAATTCCCAGACACTTTCCGTTGAATTTCCCGATAAAAATGCCCAATCCCACGTCCTAGCTTTTCAACCCGAAGGCCGGGCTTGATGATTACCAGACTACTCGGAGTACTAAGAGTCTTGCCAAGTGAGATATATTACGAAGCGTACGTACTAATCAACCGGTGAGTGCTATATCTCACTGATAGACTACTAAGATTTCTGACTGACAGAGGAGTACTATCAGATTCTTTGCTGATCAACTAAGTGATTACAAGGTCGGGCCTCCCAGTTATGTGCATCATCCCGCAGGGAGTCGACGGCTGAGCGGGCCCAACTCGAAGAATCCCGCGGCATCGAAACGATCGAAACGTCCAAGAAACGGGATCCGCGGTGACCGCCGTGGAAGTCATGGTAAAAGTAACTGGATCATATGCTTAGTTGCTGGATGTATGTGGGTATCTAAGTATAGTCAATGTGGCGGGGATTATGGAGCCACTTGTGACGTATCACGATAATTGCTTGCTAGATTACTCCAATTGGATACTTGGAGTATAGATGTCCCAAATTCCCACTCGTTGGTTGATTAATAGAGGGTTGCCCCATTCAACAACCAATAGGTACTCGTAGATGGTAATAAATACTACACCAAACCGGCCCTTCTTTTTAAAAGGACAATTTTGCTCCAAGGTACAGGTATGAAGACGGTATCAACTTTTACGGACAGTGTTTGGTACTGATCATGGCACAAATCAGCATCCCAATAGAGTATGTCCAATAACAACAGGCACTTGGGGAGCTATTTTTAAGATTGGGTGTATCGCATCAGCTGACATTCTTGACACATATCTGCATTCAAGTGACATCAGTCATGGTCACATGCGCAACAGCCACATCTGCGCTGAGTAGATTGCTGTGACTTGCTGTGCGAATCAGAAAATATCACGTGCTTGGCAGTTGGGGCTGACAGGAGGTGGAGAAATGTCTCGCCATGTGGATAGCATCCCACAAACATGGAAATCTCTAACACCAAGCAAGACGTGGGATATCACCAACTGTACTTACGGTATGCAACTTGTGTAAGCGTGTATCTTCTGTACAACTTGAAGATTTTTCAAGATAACCAGTGTATGTGAGCCACCGACCATGCCCTGTAATTTCGCTATCATAGGTCATACTGTCAGCAGATCATCTCTAAATTCACGGATGTTCTGGTGTCGGACTTGGCCCTGCCAAGTCCTCTTGGTTTTGGGTCCCAAGATGCTCATTTCTCTTGTTCTTTGGGTTGTACGACTGGAATGCAGGCAAGGCTACCCCTAGCCAATGTAACCATGAATTGAGGACATGAATTTCATGATGGCATGACCACAAGCCATCCCATGAAACTGGCAAAAGTTTCCTGGGCATAGCCACGTTGGATCACCCCAGACGCAGGAGAACTCGGGCTACGTTGGGGTCCTCATCGGTGATAGCAACCAGAAAGTTACCATGAGGTCGGAGCTGATGGTGAAGCTTGGGATAACTTGAGTCCTGACAGCCAGATCCACAACAACCCGGGGAAGACGATGTTCCCAGTGGAATATATTGGTTTGTATTTCTTGTTGTTTCAGGTTTATTTTTGGGAGAGCGCAATCCCGCAAACGTGGGTTTCTACTTTGGGGTCTGATGCCCAGTTGCGATACCACAAGGGATACTGGCACCACTTACCAACTTACTACGTTGCATTATTTAGGGACACTAGGACGGGAACCAATGTATGAGTCCAGTACATCATGAGATCCAAAGCAAGGAGTTCTGAGTCAGCACTTACCCCTTGGTTCTGAAGCGGTTACTTAGGGGTGATCATCCAGGTTTATAGCAGGTTGGGAACCATATGATATACATGAACATATAGTAGCGTACACACTGTGGGAAACCTCTGGAACATTTGTCAGCTCTATTACATATATCACATATATCACGTATATCACGCATGATATACAATAAATATCTTGACCCTACTAGTCACTTTCAACATCAAATACCCCAATCCAAACACCTGCTTGAAGGTATTGGATCTCTTCATTTTGGACACCCATGAATTGTCTATAATTGACAATATGTTGGCGATGTATTGGTACATACAATATATCCATTTGAGAATTCTCTTAACCAATTCGAACCATCAGCTTTTTTTGATGGTAAAACCCCAATTCTTGATGGGGCCAGGCTGAACGACCCCAACCTCGCAGTCATTGGAACCCACATCCGTTTGCCACCGCCTGGCTGGGAGGTGGGAAGATTTTCATGTAGCGCTTTGCGCCCCATGGGATTCGTCACCAATTTCCCCACGAAAATGTAGCGATTCTCGTTTTTGTTGCTGCATTTCTGGGCAAACTACGATGATTTTGGATGGAGTTTAGAGCATTCCGAATTTCCCAACACTTCGAAGACGATGAGGACTTGGGGGTTTTGGGGGTCTTTGAATTTGCATGTTGCAGAAAAGATTCGAGGCCCACTGTGGGGCCTGCAGTTGATGAGGAACGGATCCATGCTGTGGTTGCTTCAAGCAGTCTTTCATCACTTTTGGTAAGTTGTTGAGGACATATATTTTGTTTGTGGCCAGTCCCATCACACCATTTTTTTAAAAGCAACATCCCTACTGTCGTTGTTGTTTGCATCCCAAATTTGGTGGGAGATTGTTTTAGCTGTCGCTTGTCATACAGCCAACCTGACGTCCCCATTTTTGTTGCTGGCCAGCATAGATCTCAAATATTATTCCATCAAACACATGATGTTCCTCCAATTTTTTCCTTCAACCACTCCATTCATCAATTCTGAAACGTGTATCAAAACAAACCTCAACATCTTTTTTCACTGTGAAAACCCAAGCAGCACTCCCTACTTGGCAGTGAATCCCAGTAGAGTTGCTCAAAGGCTGAATAATTCCCGGTTCGCGGATTATGAGAATCCCTAGTATGTAGAGGGTAGTGTAAGCCCATAATCAACCCTGCGAGGGGCCCCAGGGGTGTCTGGCAGCCACTGCTCATAGGTAGAAACCATCATGTATCAATTATATCCCGATATATTTGATGTAAAAATAACTTATAATCTTGGGTAATAACTATCTGAAATACCCCAGTTGCATCACTGGGTTGTGGGACTACCGCAGATCTCCAGGTGAGGCCTAGAGGTCCTCGTGGCCCTGAGCTTACGAGCCGACACTGGGGCTGTAGCAAGTCAAACCTGGAGGTGGAGAAGGGAACGTGCTGGTCGTGGACTCTATGCTGCTGGTCATTTTCTTTATCTAAATGAATTATGTACAGATTTTTAAGTTCTGATGTTGATATTTTCCATTCCTATTGTTGTTATTATGTGCACAATGATTGTCATTATTAGTGTTCTTATCGTCTGTAGTTTCACAACGGTTGCTGTAGTGCTGCAGGATGCCTGGGCAACCCACATTAATCTTTCGCGGAACAAGGTGGGTACTGCGACAGGACATTCTCGGAGCCTTCAAAGCCAGATTTGTTTGGTTTTATTGTTTCTGGGTTCTCAGGGAACTACAAAGGTTTCGCGACAGCGCGAACTTGCATCAGTATAAGAGATCTCACGACAAAACATAACATAAACATGACAACAACATGTCCTGCATGTACTGCTTGGGTGTCTTTGTGTATCCAACTTCCGTCCTACTGGTTTTGCTCAAGGCTGCCCACAAAACCACGACGGATCGGAGTTCCCGTCCAAGGGACGGCCCCCTCGGGGGGGAACCGGGCGCACCATGGAGTCGGTGGATGACCCCTCGAAGATGATGCCCAATAGTACCTCCAGTAGCGAACCGCAGGCCTTGACGTTGCACTGGACCCTGGGCATCAACAAGGACTGGGGAGTTTTAAACGATAAAAATACCATGAAACATGGGGATTTCACTATGAAACATGGGGACTTCATATGAGATTAAAACCCAACATTGAGATTTCATCCTAATAATAAGAAACGGGGAATGGAGAGGAACCCTGAAGGATGTGGTGGCAGGTGTGCATAACCTCTCCGACGCGGAGTCCTCCGACATGTTCTATGCAGCCGCCCACACCGGTGTGATTTTCGACTACAACACAGGGGTCCAACGGCTGTTGCAGGGTCATGTGAATCCCATTTCAGCAACAGCCGTATCAAAGGACAAGAAGTGGATAGTAACGGCAGACACCGGGCCAGATAGCATGATGGTGGTGTGGGAGCGGGAGTCTGGCACTCCTGTGAAGACTTTCTTCAACCCGCATCCTTATGGGGTCCATGCGCTAGATATTGCTCCCAAGCTCCAATATTTGGTGACTCTGGCAGCACCAACACCTAGCTCAGATCCCAACGCATCGCAGCCAGAGATGTCTAGCCGCGAGGGAAAGAGCGTTCAAAAGGATGGAGAACATGGTGAGACGGCCGACTACCAAAGCATCTCTGTTTGGGATTGGCCCTCAGATCATGATGGGCCCATCTGCACCGCGGCAGTGGGTACCAATGATGTACAGACCTGTGTCCTCTTCAATGCTTGGGACACCCATGAAATCGCGACCAACGGCAAACGGAGAGTCTTCTTTTGGACCTGGGATGTAGAGCAGCCTTTCCAGTTCTACTCTCCAGCCTTGACTCCCAGGGACTTCAAGCAGCGTATCGGGGACTATACGCAGACCATCTTTCTGCCGGATTCCACGCAAGCTGCCACTGGAACCATTGATGGAGATGTGGTGATCTGGGACCTCTCACTCATCGTGGATGGCTTGAGCCGGCCAGATGAGCGCAGAGCTGTGACTGGGTGGTTTGAGTTTCAAAGGTTTGATCCTTTTCCCAGAAAAATCATCAGAAAAGCATTGAGGATGGTTGAGGTATTTCATGTTATTTCACCTCTTTTGGCTTTGTTTCTTTCTTTCATGACACATGATCATCCCAGCTGACTTTCACGTTTTGTTGGTTGACGACTCAGGTCAAGATCATCAAGCTGTGCCCAGACATCTCGTTGAACGTCCTGCAGGTTCATGAGAAAGCCAGGGTGGTCATTGGAACTGCAGATGGAGCAGTGCGCTTCTATGACTACCAGTTCCGTGTTCAGGCAAGGGGGTCGGGGGAGAGGCCATGTGAGCACTCAAACAAAGCTGAGGCGCTGCACTTAAATGATGTCATCTTTGTTGGTTTATAAGCCTATTACTGTAACTATACATACTTATATTCTCCATAATCAGCCCAACAGTTTCTGTAACCAAGTTATAAACCAACTTAGTTATCATAAATCAGCGATAAATCCCATTGCATCCCCATTGATCCTGGTCAAATCAGCAAGACATCCAAGTTGTGAAGCCTGACATGGTCCGGATGTGAATTCCTGGCTGAAACAGTTCATGGAATAGTCGGAATCCCGGGAACACAAGCAGAACTTACAATCCTAAAATGGGGGTACCCAAAAATGGATGGTTTATAATGGAAAATCCTATTGAAATGGATGATTTGGGGGTACCCCTATTTTAGGAAACCTCCATATGATATGTATATATATATATGATATATATATATATATGATATGATAAATAAATATATATATATATGATATGATATATATATATATATGATATGATATATATGTATAATATATATATATGATATATATATATATGCTATATATAATATATATATATATATGATATACAGTATATATATATGTATATGTATATGATATATATATATATATATTATAGCGTAAATGTCATATCTGGGAATTCTCCGGTGCTATTCTTTTTGCCATCATCATCACCAGGCCTGGTTTGAAGATCTCCTGGCGGGCTCCGTGAAGTCCATTAGCTTCGAGCGGCACGGGGAGGAGGACGACTTTGATCCGGGCATCAGCTCGGTCGGCGTTGAGGACGGCGCCAATGCCAAGCTGGGCTGGTAGATGTTGGTGCCTTCAGCTATCGTAGAAAGCCATGAAGAATGGGGATAGAATAGGGATATATTTTGGAAAGGTGTTTGGCTTGAGCTTGAGACCATCTCTGGCTACCTTAAAATCGTTGCTTGAACAGTCGGACTATGGTGAGATCTGCAACTCTTTGGGGCTATTTTGATTTTCGTGGTTGGGATCAAGATTCTGAATGGTGAGATCTCCACTTTTCCCTGATGTGATTTTTTGGGTGCCGAACATGTGATAAACATCCATATAGTATATATATATATATGTATATATCCATACTATGTATATATACTATGTAAAGTCATTTTTGTGCTCCCCGATAGAAGCTGTGCACTAATGTTGGCCAATCCAGGCGAACGGACCTGCAATGGCACTTCGGGAT
>BGPT01001640.1:53399-81590 GCA_003297045.1 Symbiodinium sp. clade C Y103 | reverse complement strand
CCCATTTCCGGGCCCAGAAAGGGGGCCTGTTTTTGGGGCCGGTAACCATGCCAAAAGTTGTTTGGCTACACGGTTTTTGCTTCGGTTTCAAGTTGCCCCTGCAGGCCGCAACATGAGGTCAGCTTGTGCGACCATACTGTGGCTCTTCTGAATTTTTGCGTGGCACAAGAAGAAAAACAACGGAAGTTGATGTGATACTATGAGGGCCCAAAATCAAGAGGCCAGAATATAGATGGTTTTCTGGCGCCAGAAACGGCGCCGCAGCCGCATGACTTGCAAACGCGCAGCAGTTTGCAGCTTTGGCCCGGCNNNAGAATATTGTACTAGTTCCCAGAGACGGATCTCAGGACCGCGTCCCCACTTTTCTTCGAGCGTGTCTGTCCATGTCTTTTCTCACACTTCCTGGTGAAGCCCATTATTCTGTCACGCTTATGCTTGACGACTATATGACCAGAGTCACTAGCTCACGCACCATCGTGGTTCCCACCTTTTTCTGCGCGTTTTCTTTTCCTTCTTTCTCAAGCTTCGTGCGTTGCAGCGCAGCCAACCGCAGCAACGACGTTGAAACAGCAGTCCCAAAAGAGAGCCAGTTTTTGGCAGGCTTCACGGCCTCGCTTAGATGGGCCCTCGTAATATATATATACGTATACATATGTCTATATATATATATAATATCGCTATTGATCACACAAGTATTTTCCAAATGAGCCAATCTGGATTGATGCTTCTTTTCTCCCTGCCACGAGATCAAAAATCCATGGAGGACGACTTCAAGTGTCCCAACTTCCTCGTCTCGACTGGTTCGGCTCTGGTGGTCCTGGTGGAATCCAAGCTCTTCTACGAGCTGTCGCCCGAGAACCGCCGAGGCGGGGAGTTGAGCGAAGGCGTTGGACATGTGGAGGTTTTCTAAGTCATGGGGGTACCCCCGAATCATCCAAAATTGGACCATTTTAGTATTGAAACCCATGGGGACTTGGGGATCCCCCAATTTAAGGAAAAAAACAGATTTACAACCCATTGAAGTCAAAAGAGTCAGAAGATGATGATCCAAGATCCAAGATCCGAGATCCAAGATTGGATTTAAAATTCGGTCTCAAGAGATGATCCAAGATCCAAAGTGAAACGATCCAGCCATCACCGTGCCATGGCAGGTCGATTAGTGTTACAGGGCCTGGACTCGCCAGTCCATGGCTTGTGCTGCCATCCACAGCTTCCGCTGGTGGCGGTGTGCGGCTACTCCGGATTTCTGCACATGTGGAGCCTTTGACAAAGAAATTGGGGTCGTTGTAGCTTTCAAAACAAGCTTCAAGCACAGGTCTTGTTGGAAGGAGTCCATACTTGAAGTATTGAATCCCCAATGCTCTGTTTCACTACTTCTTGACGCTGAACAGGACATGACTTCCGCTCATTTGGCTTGAACCATGCGCCCATACCCATTTTGAGATCCTCTTTTTTTGTAGAAGCTTTACTTCCTTCAAGATGTATCAAGATGTCAGGAACTACAACACCAGATCGTTGCACCTGGTGAAGATTTTCGAGAAGCTTGTGCCACATATCCTTCAGTTCTCGCCGGATGGCAAGCTACTGGCGGTGGGTTTTACCAACGGCCACTGCAAGTTGTTGAAGTCTACAGACTTGTCAGAGGCGCGTCGGACCATCAGCTGGGAAGATGATGCGGATCGACTTGTGTTTTTTTTGGATGGCTCTCATGGCTGTAGGTGAAAACACAATACCGCAAGTCTGGGTATAGGCGAATATCGCCCAAAGGACACTTGTGCTTATTCTTGGATACTCGGCCTGTCAAGGGCAGGTTGAAGGGCTTCGAGCCAGTTTTTGTTGTCGTTCGATGTTGAGTCATTTCCCGAAGTTGCAGCACTTGTTCCATCCCAATATTCAATATAATGATAATGCCCTCCGGTAGTTCAACGCCGCAATTGGACATCCCCCAAGTAGATGAAGGTTTAGTTCACCAGGAGCATCATTGAACTGAGGAATTTTCAATTGCTCCAAAAAAAAATGATTACCTGAGGGTGTCACTCTACATCTGGGTAAAATTACCATGTTTTTAACCGCATCTCGACTCCCGCAGGTGGTGTCCTTTAGGGACTCGCGCGACTGTGTGACTCACATCGCCTTCAGTTCCGACAGCAGCCACTTGGCCCTGGCACACGCGGATAGATCGCTGTGTTTGTACAGGTTCCTCGGCGGGGTTTGGGGCGTGAATTGGTCCCTGGGCGGTTTTTTCCACGAAAGATATCATAAGATAGCCAGTTTTGGAAGAGTATTGTAATTTTTTTGGGCCCTAAATTGGATTACGATTGCGAAGCACTTTTTGGGGACCGTTGCTTGCTGCGCCAAGTGTCATTTTTGTTTGACTGGTCCAGATGCTGTTGGAATGAGCCACGAGGTATGCTCACCGTCCCAACGACAAGAATTTCCCCATGGAATGGATGTACTCCGCGAAGCACAAGTCGCACTGGCGGCCCATCGTGGGGCTTTGCTTCGCAGTGCCAGAGCCGGGGAAGCAGCAAAGACTCTTTTCCGTGGGCGAAGATCGACGACTTGTGGAGTACAGTGTGAAAAGTTCCGAATTCGGTGGCTTGCAGGTGGGCATGAAGCCAGGAAGTCAATTGTTTTTTGCGAAGAACTATCCTTGCTATTCCTGTGAAGTTCTATAGTTGCGTTCAAAAAACTGCTAAGCCATACCTCTGAGAAGAGTTTTCAGGCCCACACCCCGTAGATATTTTGAAATGGGGCCCCAAATATGGTCTGCAGATGTCTTTCGAAGATCATTCTACGATCTGCCGCCAGGTCATCTCACCAGATACGGTGGTGGAGCAGGAAGCGCGTCCCACGGGCTGCATGTGGTATCCATACTGCGGTGGCAAGGGCGACAATCAGAAGGTCTTGACCATGAACGATGAGTACAAATTCAAGATTTGGAACACAGCAACTGGGCGTATTCGGAACATTTTTTTTGCGGTGGAAAAGGAAGTTGCTTTATAACCCCCATTAACATCCATTAAAGGTTATATCCCCCATAAACCATCATAAACCCAACAGTTAACGTAGTGAAATACGTAGACCAACCTAGCTATCGTAAACGCTCAACCCATGGGATGATCGGCCAGGTGAACCGATCTTGCCGAAAGACGGCCCTGGCACCTACCTACGGCGGCCCCATCACCCGTATGACTCCGGTCTATGCGGAAGCTGATGGTGAGGAGCAGTTCATGCTCTATGCCACGCATGAGAAGGTTTTGGGCTTCTTGGATTTGCTGAGATGGTCATTTTTGCTGTTTTTCAAAAAAAAATACCATTGGTGAATGGGCGATGGAATATGTGGGAATATGTGGGAAGACTGCAAAGACCACAATTCCGCGCCTGGATTCCTGCTTTTTCCATTGGTTACAGCAAAGATGGGGAATCGACTGGGAACTTATTATATATATATATATGTATGTATATATATATATATGTATGTATGTATGTATGTATATATATATATATATATGTTGTTTTTATACTTCAGGTGCCATTTTTTTCGATCGCAACACAAGGCTTGGTGCAGCTGCCACTGGATGGCAATCCCAACAAGTGCATGGGCTTAATCGCCCACCCAGGGCAGATCGCGAGTATCTCCGTGGACTACCAGGGACAGTATGCCTTCACCTGTGGAGGAAGCGATTTGACGGTGAACCAGTGGTTGATCGACCCACAACCCGTTGCCAATGCCAGCGTGATGGGTGGAGGGGGCATTGAGCCCTTTGTGAAATTGTTGGATGGTGGGGAAGATGGCGCATTCTTCTGCGACATGAAGGAGGGAACCTGAGGGAACTTTTGGAGAAGTTGTAGGCTTGTTGTTTTGATTAATAGAAGTCTTGCCAGACCCTGCCATAATGATAACAACAACACTCAGAATAATGCTTACATACTACCAATACATACCAATACTATTGATAGTAACAGCATCCAAAGAAACAGCGATAGCAACACAAGTCGTCAAGCATGTGCCACATTGTGCCACTCTTCCAGCAGTTCCAGCCACAAATGCCAGGACTATTTCTACTACTCGCAGATCAGATCTCAGGATGAGAACACCACCAAGGCTCGTGTGTTAGATGGCATGATCCCCGTGGAAGAGATTCCTCACCTGATGTGCGCCTTGGGATACTTCCCCACACAGCTGGAGATCACCAACATGACCAACGAAGTGAAATACTCCAAGTTCGCGGAAACCAGTGACTTGGGCTGTCTCGAGGATCGCTAGGGCCTCCAGAAGTTTGAAAACTCTCATATTCCACAGGTGAGAAAGATTTGAGACCCCGTCCAAAGAGATCGTGTTGATTTTGCTATGAAGCAACCTGATTTCTGTTGCCCACATCACTCATATCCGCATTTTTCATGCTGAAATCTCGAATTCAGCTGGTTATTTGATTCTTATCCACCTGATGCTTGAGACTTGCACGTCTTTCTCCCCTTGTTTTCCCGTTCGATCCAAGCCCTAGCGCCTCCTGGCACCTGGGTCATCCTGGGTCCCTAGGCGAGTACGTGGACCGGATAGGCTTCGATGACTTGGTGAAGCTCTACGTGAATCATCGGCCGGTCTTTGCTGTGGGCCCCGAGCAGATCAAACAGGTCGAGGGTCCAGATCTTCAGGGCTGCGGATGGGATGAAGAACTAAGGGACCTTTTGCTTTGTCCTCCAAAATGGGGGATATCATGGGATATGGCATACAACCAACAAGATGGGGAAAATGATCAGGAACAACATATACCACATTTTGGTCGCTTTAATGCATGTTTGGTAGGAAATCTGGTGGTTTTGAGATGCTTTGTTCGTGAGATGAAGCTGACTCTGAAACTTCTCTTTCTGGGATTTTGTGCAAGGACTTCACTGCTGATTCTCACCGGCCAGCTGTCAGATTTTGCCTAGTCTTGCTGACGGATTATTGCTTTTCTTTGGCCCCAAGATTCGTCAGTTTTCAAAACAAAAGTCGGGATGTTTCGGGGAGAGTAGGGATGCCCCCAAAAGGGTATGGGTCGTGTCCCGCCAACGGTATCCTGTCAGTATGAGTAGACTCCGAAATTTCTTGATTCTCATGCTCCCAGCCTTCACCAGCCTGGTCCCAGTTGATTTCACGTTTTCCTGGGTCAAAATTGGGCCCAACAGGCCTTCGACGCACTGAAGAGACATGAACCTGGTCCCCTTAGTAGAGAAGCCTTCCTGAAACTCGGACGGAGCATGGCTCGTTGGCGAACTAAGGGGTCATATAGTGTGTGTCAAGTGGTGATTCAATGGGGTTTATGTGCAAGTCCACGGATAAGAAAACTATACATACACATAGTACACGACATACATTACATTACATTACATTACATTACTTTACTTTAGTTTACATTACATTACATTACATTACATTACATTACATTACATTACATCCATCCATGTATGCATACATACATGCATACAAACAAACATAAATATTACATACATCCATACATCCATAGATCCATAGATCCATAGATAGATAGATAGATAGATAGATAGATAGATAGATAGATAGATAGATAGATAGATAGATAGGTATGTATATATATATATATATTGATCGAGTTGATATTCATCAACATAACTCCATCCCCCAACTGGCATGGCATGAAGTATGTGGATATCAAGCATGGATTCTGGTCTCAACCATAGTGGGTCTCAGCTTGTCCCCAAACTTGAGTGTTTCAACACCAACATTGTTTTAACACCGATCTATTTATAGAATATTTGTCGTTTTTAATAGATCCATCAAATATGTTTAAAAAACTATCAACTACACATATTCTATTTATAGATCCCCCATTATTTTTTTGGCGTTTCACCCACCCACACCACGTTTCACCGCCGAGGAACCTGCTGACGAGCCACGGCGAGAAGACCTCCCTGGAAGAGTTGGAGCGTTGCTTCGAGGCTTTGGTGGGCGACTCCGCCATCAACCGCGCCTTGGGATGGGGATGGGGATGGCATGGGGATGGGGAAAAATGGCAAGAAGTCAAGTTGGGAGAAAAAGCTCGACTGAAGCTGGATTTCGGGTCTTGAAGTTGGTGGAGTTTGGATTTGAAAGGTCAGAGTTGGGTTTTGACCAGGGAAAAGATCGGAAATGAACCAGTCAAAGCGAGGATTTAAGCTTTCTGGAAGGATGGGGATGAGGATGGCATACTATATACATGCACAATCATGCACACATATTGATTTGATATCTGATGAATTATTTGATCATTGGTATGCCATGATGGGCATGTGGTGAACCCAAAGGTGATCCGTAGGGGAAAAATCTGCGATGATCGCTGGAATGACTATCTTAATGGTGTAATGCTTCCAGATGACTATCTTAAAGATGAATGATTATCATCAACCAGATGACTATTCAAATGAGTTCTTAATGATGCTCAACTTGAATTCCAGTGTGCATTTTTAATCCAGATGACTATCTCGCAGCTGAGCCTAATGATGCACTGGGTTTTGTAGGTGATTTTGGACCAGTTCCCCCTGATGTTGTCATTTTCCAAATCATCAACTCGGGAACCATTGATCGGAGGTTTCCACCTACTTGCGCGATCATCCCGCTTAATGACTGAATAGTATACACTGTATCCAATACCAAAAAGTCCCCGATTCCTCTTGTAAGACCCTGGTGACTGGATTGAAACCACAGTTCACATCCTCACTACTTCTTCTTGGTTGCACCACCTCTGTTGAAACCCAATTTCAAGGTTGTTTCTATACATTCTTTTAAAACATATTTACATCTTCCTTCCATACCTCTATATCTATAGAAATGTGTTCCTTTTTAACATCCGTGAAAATCACGTCATCGCCATGGCGGAAACCACCCAGGAGTCCTGGACGAAGAGGTGGACGCCTTCGACTTTGCCCACAACGTCTTGGGCTTGGCCGAGGCCGAAGCCGAGGAGTCGCAGGACGCGGGTTCCACGGGGGGGACAGCTGGGGTGCTGCAGCTGGAGTGATGTTTGGGGATGGGGATGGGGATGTTATGACTTGTTGTGTTAGATAGGTGTATAGTTGGGGGGTTGGAGTTTGGACATATCTGGAAATCATTGGAAATCTATACATCTAGGAAGTACATCTAGGCTTAGGAAGATGCCGAGCCCTTCTCGCCTCCAGGAAGCAAACGTGATGCAAGCAGAGGGCTCGGAATGGGCGGGCAACACGACCTTAGCCTTCTCGACGGTGGCGGCACAGTAGGTCAAATCCCAGATGACCCCTGAGAATTGTGGGAGATGCAAAAGATATTTCGGAAATAGATGCCAGACATGCCGGAGATTTATGAGAAATGTGGGAAATGTGTCACTGAATTTCTTCCAAAATTGCGGAAGGAGCCCAAAAATAAGTTGGGCAAATGCCCATGCATGAGAGTATCACCCGAGTCTCACCGAACAGAACCATCGCCCAATGCTCCAGAAAGTTGTGCAGCCGGACAGTTCTTGTGAGTCGTTTTATTTGAGATTCATTGTGAACCTCAAATTTGAACGCAAGTCAATATATCCATCTT
This sequence comes from Symbiodinium sp. clade C Y103, assembly GCA_003297045.1. Lineage (NCBI taxonomy): Eukaryota > Dinophyceae > Suessiales > Symbiodiniaceae > Cladocopium > Cladocopium sp. clade C. The sequence continues at coordinate 74,026 of BGPT01001640.1, read as the reverse complement.
GAGACATTTCGGGAGTATTAGTAGTATACATGTTTTTGTATATCTCCCAACTTTGGGGTCACACCCACACACATACATAGAAAAAAACATATACACCAGTTCCACCTTGTCACTGACAGGGCGCGCCACATGCCGGAAGGTCCCGGAACTTGGTTACTTCATGGGAATGGTGGGAGAGTCCCAGGTGTCCTGGTGGGAGGACCATCCCGAAAGATGTCTCAGGCCGGATGGCCACCTTGCGCAGGGCAAAGGCTCCCCAGCTGCTTCTCCGCAGCATGCGGGGAAGCTGAGCTGCAGCTGGCTTTCTGGGAGTGTGAAGCCAGTTGTTTCAATGGAAGCACCATGGTTTGCCCTGGGGCTCCAAAGGGTTTCAAACTACCCGTGTGGGTATATTATCTTGTCTCGTCGTGGTCGAAGCTCAGGGTATATGGGGATGTGCATGCAGAACCCCAGCAGGGGCTTGCAGAGGGTGTCACAATAAATTGTTGATCTTGCACAACTTGGCAACATACCCATGAGTCTTCATGGTCCCTTGTAGCAGCCATTGAGCTTGTGCCATACACGTCATGGACCTTCATGAGAGAATCGGAGCAATAGATGTCCTCTTTCCACTGGTTGGTTGATAGAAGAGTCCACCCCAACAAGCAGTAGTCAAATGACAAAAACATGGTATACCAAACCGGCCTTGACAGGAGCAGCTTTCCGTGCTCCCTGAACACCGCACTCTACATGTCATGCAATCTCAAGTCATACCATGCAGGCTAGGCTTCAGTGCAAACAAGACACAACTGTTTGCTTGACCCTTCGACCAGAGATAAGATTCTACCAAACTTTCATAGCCTTCCCACTCTATTTTCTGAGCAAAAACCATGGTTTTCGGTGAAGATGTCTTCCAACAAGACCATTCCAATGAACAACCATCATTTTCCATATACATATATATATATATACATACATATACATACACATATACATATGTATATATATATATTTCCCACATAAAATCCAACTCTTGAATACTCTTGATGCTTTTTCCAATCCATAGATTTCAGCATCCCATCAGACCCCCCATCTCGCCATGGTGCGGCCCGTGGTCGCCCTGGTGTTGCTGAGCTTGGCCTTCCACGGAGCGCCCTTCGTAGGTCGATGGCCAGGGACCCGGCCGCCGACCCGACGTAACGCTGGGCCTGGAGGTGTTCTGCCGGATGGACGACTGAGAGATGCCTATGGGTCGCTGGGTGACCGAGTTTTTGCAGATTTTTCAATGGAAACGCAATGGAATTGCCGGGTTTTCTTGAACGATGTGGTGTTTTTTTTTTTGAAGGCACACACCACGTTTTACGCACTTGCAGCCCTTTTTAAAAAGTGAGATTACCAACGCGTGGATATAAAGGTATCACCATCGAGGTTCTGCAACTGTCCGCCTTGCAGGATGGATATGTCGATGGAAGGCCGCGAGGGCGTTCTGAGACTCTTCCCTTCACCCATCTACCGCAAGCGCCTGCGGTCGGATGGCGCTGAACTGAAGGCGTTGAATGAGGAGATTGCGGTGAATTTCAAGCGCTTGATGGTGCGAGATGAGACGCTGGGAAGTTAACAGCTGTTTTTTTTGATTGCCTAGTGGGTGAGTCTGTGTCAGATAACTAAGCATGAGGAATCTTCTGGGAAGTATGTTTTAACATGTATGTATATTTATAGTCAATCCAGTGGGTTTTGTACTTCATACATCAGAATATTGTCAACTTATCGGCTTTTTTGTAACCATGTTCAAAATTTAATCCAAGGAAGGGCATTGAGTGGTCAAAGACCCACTATGCTGGAGGTTATACTTCCTATTTCAGCCTGCCAGCGTTGCAAAAATGGGTGCCGCCCATCCAGAAATTGGAGGAATGGTTGGAGCCACACATACAAGAATTTCGAAAAGACGCTTGGCTATGTTTGGATATGGAGGGTGAAGCTAGGTGAACTGAACATCCCCAAAATGGTTCGTTTTCAACATAATCTACTGTACCAATTTTTTGACTCATGTTTGCACGGATTTCTGGGTTCAGCATTCTTTCCATTTCCTGCTATTTGTGGCCTTATCATTTGAGCCGATCAACATGCTCACGCAAAAAGTAAATTATGTTGAGTTTCCATCGGAAGAAACCTCTACAGTAGTCGCTATTTTATGTAAGTCATGGTTTCCCTTTTTGAGACACACCTACATCCACCCACCATTGACCACCTGATTGACCACCTGACGCAACCTGACGCCAGGAAGCGGGTCTCCGAGAGCCACCGCTATTCATGACGGATTGCTGGGCCAATGTGATGGGCCAAGGGACCGAGCATAGCTTTCATCAGCACAATCGATCCACAATCAGTGGGACATACTACGTGCAGACGCCACGTTTGTGTTCCAGTCTGCTGTTTGAAGATCCCAGATTGGACAGGTCCGCGGTCCCGGCTGCAGTTGGTGTAGGATATTGATTGGGTGACTTCGATCTACCCCTGTTTGATGATAATTATATGGGGTCATACGTTCCAACATATTGGGGAGTCTTTCACGATCCATTGTGGGAAATTCGTTCTTAATCAAGCAGTTTTTCAAGGAACGACGGCTAGCGGGTTTAGGTCTTCTGTTGAATGTGGGGAAGCGAGGATAGGACTAGACAGCCTTGCTGAGAGATTCATGGTTTATTTGTGGGTAATTTTTCTGCGCAAAGGGCTTTCATTTGGGCGTGTTGAACAAGCTGCAACCTGTTTCCAGAGGGTGATTGGCCAATTTTGATGCACATTGTGCGTTGTGCTGGGTGCTGGGAAAGATGAGTAAGCACAGGTCGTGTTGAAATACTGGTTACACATTGGCAGCGAATTCATTTTCTGGTTACGCATTGGCAGCGTGTTCAAAAGGTGGTTACACATTGACAGCGAGTTCAGTTTCTGGTTACGTATTGGCAGCGAGTTCAATTACTGGCTGCGCATTGGCAGCGAGTTCAAATACTTGTTCGGTAGCGGCAGCGTGTTCAATTGCTGGCTACGCATCGGCAGCGAGTTCGTAACCAGTATTAACTGAACTCGCTGCCAATACGTAACCAGTGAAAAAGGAGAGCCTTGTGAATCCTATGAGACCTTGGATACCTGAGAAATGTATGGAGATTCATTTGAGATTCACACCTTTGGAATTCTGGGGATAACATAGACAACCCTGGGTACCTAGGATTCTATTTACCTGGTCCCAAGAGGTACCCAACCGCTGGTTTCAGAAGGGGCTTGCAGTGGACAATATTAGAAAGAATGCAGTAGTGAAAACAGGAATTGCTCATACCGTGCCAACACGGTGCCTAACTGAAACCTGCAGTTGAACACGCTGCCAACATATAGTTATAGTACTTGAACTCTACGGCCAATGAATAGGTCAAAATAAAGTGATTTCACCCGTTACCCAAGGGCAGCCTCAGTCATCGGGGTCGCAAACCCACTTGCCAGATCACACATTCTAGCGCTACCCTACAGCGCTGTCTGTTGATAGTTCTACGTTTTGAGCCAGCCGGTGTCATGGGTCTGGTTGCAACCCATCTTATGAACACATGTGGGTTTGTCATGTTTTGTCTGAAAATGGAGTATCCCTAAAATCTCACATGAAATTGCTAAAGCAGGGAGTATACCTCGATTATCGGACAGATTCATATCAAACAACAACAGTGCACATTTTTCGTGGAGGACGGTGGCAAAGCAAGAAAGGCAAGTCATCGAGTGCCCGGCCATTGCTGGATTTGTGGTGCTCTTCGAAAGCTGGCAGCGGCACACGGTTCCGCCCAATGCGGGCGATGACGAGCGGATGAGCGTCAGTTTCAACTACCACTGGCGCTATGAAGAACCCACCACGGCGCATCTTGAGACATAGGAAAAGATGGAAAAAGTGGTTCGCCACACTGTGGGGATGGGTCAACACCTACAATGCAATTGCCATATTCGGGGGGAGAAACATCCGTAAATCCCAGCGATTTTTTGATGTTCACTGAGTTATCAAGGTATTGACCCATAGCTATTTGAGTCTTTTGGGAAAACCTCACTGGTTTCCTCCAAAAAGATACGAAGGCTGCCAATGTGCCAAAACCATCCAAAACCAACAACACCCACCAATGTAACCCTAACTGGTAAGATTAGGTACAGTGAATTATTGGATGTATTACCGCAGCATTCTACCACTCTGAATTTACTACAATTTAACCACTAGTGATTTCATTTTCCACAGGTATGCCATGATTAAATGACTAAACTCATTGGCTAAGAAAGGGCGTTTAATCCTCCCACGACTTTGGTGTTTGGGATTTCGTTTGCCACAGGTATAGCATGATTGGACAAGACGTGGCGAGTCACATATTTTGGTGCCCGAGGTGCCACTACACAGCAGTGCTCGTTCTCAGGCAGGGGATGCCGAAGAAAGGGAAGGTCACCATGCAGCAAGCTATCACTGGAGGTAGCAATTACCGTCTGGTTATGACTAACATAGCCACGGAGAATCCGCAAACTAAATGGAGGTCTCTAGCTGGGAAAATCATCCAAAATTAGCCATGGCTTCCATGGCTATGTTAAATAACCACAGGGTATATGCAATTGTGGGAATTACTCTGGGTTTATAAATGCTGAACATCCATTTCCAAGTAACTAGTAGGGCCCCATGTGTGAAAACTGCAGAACCTTAACTTCCTCAGTGTTGCGGACCTACCTGGAACCTTTGAGCACTGATAGGCAATGACCAATGGCGAGACTCAGGCTTGGGGGATTGGTGTTGACTCAGTGGATGAAACCCTACACATGTATGTATACTATTCATGTATATATAATTGACATATGATAAGATCCAATGTGATGAATATCATGACTCAATGTATCTCAATGTTGCCGCTTCTGGTGATTTCTTTCTGGTGAGCGGGGTCACAACCTCCACAACTCCCATCTCGATCCCTGATCCAACCCATCCTCCTATCCCACAACTTCATCTCATAAGCCCCATTACCATGACTTGTTCAATATCCCATGAAAATCATCATTCCATGTCCCAAAAAAATATGTTTCCATACTAGTCCCATGTCATTTCCACATCCATATTCTGTTGCTCCCCAGCCCCCAGCCCAGCCCACCCCGGGCCCATCCAGGTGTCGTCCATGACCCGCGACGAGCTGCTGCAGTTCGTCGCCAAGCTCCAGGACGCCTTGAGCGAGGCACAGCGCAGCCTGGAGCAGAGCCGCCTGGCCTGCGAGGCCGACACCCACGGGGAGACCACGGAAATGATGGGAAAATACCGTGTTTTTTTGGTATTTTTTTGTCATGTGAAGAAGTTGAGAACTAAAATCAGCTTTTTTTTTTGATCATCTTTTGGATTTTGAGGAGACTTTAGTGCTTGTTGGAAATATTGGAACATGATAATGACAATTGTTGTCATGGCAGTAGTACGGGAACATATGTGCGGCCATATGCGAGGATGATGTGGTAGGGATTATGGTCACAATGATGGAATGATTGTGACCCTGATAATGTTTCATTTTTCCTGGTGGACGTGAATTTAATATGGTGACATAGTACGCATGTTTTTGATGATAATTAAATATATTATGGTACTGGTTGGGCACGGGAGGAAAGAAAGAAGGTTTAGGAGGAGTCTATACTATTTAATCAATGTTGAGAGCAACAATTCAACTCGACATGTGAACGCACTGTTTGAGAGTTCTTCGTTACCCTTTGGTAAGCAAACATCACGTGGCCATGGAAAATCCACCATTTAGTTGGATGAAATTCCCATTGAAACCTCAATTTAGTTTGGGGATTTTCCAGCTAGCCACGTTTGAGGACACCGGAGGGTAGCCCAATGAAACCCTCCAATTTTGCGGTGCTAGCGCATCACAACGGAGGCGAAGGATGAGAATATGCACCAACTCATTTACGACCGCAATGCGATGCAAACTGAGCGCGATGAGGCCGACTTCTTTCTTTATTCTCAGGGACAGGAGGTTTACTTGGAGGATCATCGCACCGAGAAAGAAACTGGTTACTGTAATAACTTTAAGTCCCTATTCTCTCATTGGGATACAGCTATCATAGGAGATGGCCCGGTTACTAAACATGGATCCCAACCTCAATCCTAGTGCCCCTGCCGTGCCATAGGCTCGGCTTGAGCTAGAGAGCCTGAGGCTGGGAATAAATTGCAGCTGTGAGATTTGGTTTGAATCGAGCTTTTGATGGGGATCCCGCTAAATGTGTTGCCATGCCCTCTAAGATTTTGGCATATCTTCAGCTCTAGAAGAATCGGAGCTTCCTGTACATTCTTCATGATGATTGTTGTACTCAAAAGCACAAGGTATGGACATGTTTTTGTTGGATCCTGGATGAAAACCATTCGGATCATCAGTTTGGATCATCACTTTTTCCATCAGTCCTTTCCCATCCTTGGACCGCCCGGCCGGAAAGAGGACTCAGCATGGAGTCGCCCATCGAAGCGCCCGGTGGACTCAGGGGACTGGGTGAAAAGGGAGCCGTTGGCGACCTCGCTGCGACCGAAGCCTGGAATGATGGTTATTTGAATTATTTGTGGTGATTTCAGATGAGTGAATTACTATAATTCGAGTCGCTTCCCAACGAGTACCGCACCCAGGGAATAGGAGAGAGAGGAAGCGGGCTCGTGGCAGCTCGTAACAACAATAGTAACAGTAGCAATACTTCACTGCAATCATCACCATCCCCAAATGTCACCTCACACTATCAACAGCAAAGAGGAGATGCTTTTTCAGAGCTATTCGATTTCTCTAAAGCGTCCAGAAATAGGGGATAGGTCGTTTCTTTTTGCAGTCAATCACTCGCACACGGGATCCTTGCCAATCGGCAGCGACCAAGGCTTCCCAGACGTCTTTGCCATCGGCTCCGCAGAGCATGGTAGTGTCACCTGGGTTACAGCCCAGCAGCCTCTGCCTCATTTGGGGCTGCGAGATGTGACTCGCATTTTCGTCCAACAAGAATGGCCCATGCCGAGCCGTGGCCAACCCGACGTCCCCCAAATTTGGGTCCCATTTCCCCATTCAAAATGGATCACATTTTCCCAATGACGGGGGCATTTCAAGCTGAGGTAGTGCCAAATGCATCAAGGCGGATGCCGCCTTACCACCAGTGTCCCTGCGCCTGGCGGTGGGGGAGCTGCCAGGTAGGTGCCAACCCATTCACTAAACCAAGACTGGGGGTCATGGCAAACATCAGTCCAAATTTCTAGGGAAAAAAATCAATTTCAGAAACCTCAAACTTGGGGATGGTGACTATGACATGGGGTTTACCATAATTTCGCCACAACAAGGGGAGAAGATCGAATGAAAACCCCGGGGTGGAGCCCGTCTAAGGCCCAATTCCTGGCAGCCACCCCAATCTGCCCGCGATGGCAAGTGCCTTTCGTCCAGGACCCAGATCTTGTACCAAGACTGTTTGGGTATGGCATGCTCTGATTGACCATCCAACATTGGTTGATGGTTTCAATTATATACACGCATATATTCACTGCAATTTCAATGGTTGATGGTTAGGATCAAACATGGAGTTGACTCGACCACTATTTTTGAAGCACGTTGAACATCAGCAAATCAGACATATTTGCGGACCAAACCTTGTCCCAACAAGTTCATTCAACCGAGGCCTGTGTCTCCTGTCTCTGGGGGACCTGAAGAAACAGAAGATGGCCCTGGTTACCCAGGGAGCGGGTAGGGGTCCAGCAATTCTGGTGGTAATCCATCGACGGTGATGGCTCAAAGGGAATTATCCAAAATTGACCCACAACAATTTGTCACTGAAGATAGATCCAACATTTTGTGGGGTAACAAATGTTGGCTCCGAATTTCTTGAGCTCTACAGAGGATCAGACCGGGTGAAGGGCATTTCCCAGCCATGGTTACTGACACCATCCACTTCCCACAGATGATTTGCTGAGGCGACATGTTTCCCGGACCTGATTTTAGTGCGGAAGCCAGGAAAAGCCGGGTGGAGAGGATGTCATGAAGATGTGGTCCCTTTTCGATACGCCGATTTCGGAGCCCTCAAAATGGCTTGTTAGCTGAAAATCAAATTTGGAATTTCATCTGAATCTGCCCACCATAACGGTCTGAAGGGGGCGAACTATCCCAGAATGCGTTTGTTTTCGGGTCTGTCGAGGTGGCAGCTACCGAGCCTTTGGTCCAATGGCTGGGGGGCTAAGCGGTTTTTCTGCTAAGCTCTGCATTATGCCTGGGTTTTTCTGGCGTTTTCAGAAGCGTAGAAATTCAACCCGTTGGTTAATACCTCTAAATATTGGTCAAGAACCCTATTAAAGCCAATTTCAAAAACTTGTGCTGTGAAATATTGGCTACACCCTGAAATATGGCTCAATACCTCTAAGCACTGTTGCCTTAAACCCTTGACTGATTCATACCTTGAAACATTTTCAAATCTCGGTTAAACCATGTGACATGTTCGTTAACTTGGCAATCCTTGGTTAGATACTGTTCACATTGGTCGATACCCTCGAGTATTCCTTTTTTTAATTAATCAATCCTGAAATATTGCTCATATTTGTTAAGATTGATCCAAAAATTCATGTCCTATGGGTTGGCAAAGATTGCTTAATATTTCTTGATGTCTTCACCATGCCACGTCCTGCAAGGTGAGGGCCCCACATTGATAATCCTGATAGCTAAGTTGACGCCAAACAAGTTGATTGACCTTTGGGTTTACAAACCTCCAAACATAACAGGGAGGCGTACATCAATTCATGACTACAGTATTCACGGGGTGTATAAGCTACTCATAACATACCTAGAACTAAACGCAAACGTTATAAGTTGGTTTTGCCTAATCCCCCAGTTGTAGTTATATACTTGGAACTCAGTCTTAATTGATTATATCCTGAAAATCCATGGGTTGGTAAATATTGATTCCCCTGATGGATTGTTCGTTGGTTTCTAAACCATTCTAAACCCATTATATAACTAGTGCGTTATATCCCCCCAATCAACCGAAAGGTGAACTCAAATAATCCATTGATAGGATGTTCCATGATAAGCCATCAATTGACCTCTATAGTGGGGTGGTTTAACGATAGTCATTAGTTGACTATATAGTTCGTTTTATCTGAGCCCAAGTTATCGTTACAATCCCCCAGCTATAGTTATATATACCCAGTTTTGATTATATAATCCCCCTTTATACCAATGCTCCCATTGAAACATATCTAATCCGCCAGTCATCAGTCCCCAGCAATTGCATCTGTTTCTAGTTTTATAGTTATTAGTTGAAATTTTAAGTTACGGTTATCATCCCCCAAGTTATTGTAGTCCCCCAGTTATAGTTACCCTCTGGTGAACTAACATAACTATGGAAAATCACCATTTTTAATGGGAAAATCCACTATAAATGGCCATTTTCAATAGCTATGTAACAGTTTACCAGAGGGTATATACTGGAACTATGGTTTCAAATTCCAACTTTGTTGCTCGACCTGGGACCCATCTTTCCCCGGGTTTTGGCTCGAGGCCACCGTGCCTCAAGTGCCGGCCGTAGCACCGAATCCTGGAAGGTGGGAGAAACCGGGGTGGCCTTACGGTAAGTGGATGGTTAAAGCATGGGAAAACATAGGGGAAACTATGGGAAACTTGGTATTTAACCAGCAAAAGCGGAGATTTCGTGTTGATTTATTTGATGATGCAGGTAGCTGATGAGGGTATTTAAGCATGACACATGGGGATTTACGCATAAAGCATATGAAACATGGGGTTCAACATGATTTGGATATCCAACAAGAAAATTTCACCATCAAAATTAGTCAAACAAAGGAGAACATAGGAACTTAACTTGCCAAGCAACTTTGATTTAAGCATCAAACATGGGGATGTCATGGGAAAATGGACACACACAAGTTGAAATGATTTGATATTTGAGTGCGTCTAGGGAAAATGAAGATTAGCCGATGGAACGGATTCGGTTTGTCAGACAAACCCGAATTGGCAAGAGGGTTGACACTGCTGAAAAACACAGTGCAAATTTAGTAAGATGGTTGAAACTTTAAATTGATTGTTTCAACAAAAGCTTGACATTTTAACGGTTGAAACTTGAAACGTTACCAGACTTACTGATATTCAGCATTTTTTGGTAGGAACTATTGTTCTTGACGTATTCTTGGAGCACAATAGAAATGATACGTTTTTACTGCGGAAACAACTGGATGGTGCAAGATTCAACTGTCAAAATTCTCTGGGCCAGAGGAAACAAAGGCCTTTGCCCGGTCTACGATTCGATCCACATGCACAAATCCGCAGACGGAATCAGAACCGCCTTTTTTTCCCTTGTTGTTATGAAGGGAGAATTACATGTTTTGCTCTGGATTTTCCCAATCAATCAATTGATTTGCATGTGTTTTTTCTCGAGAATAGGTAACCGCCAAATTTGAGGGTTTATTGTCATCTTCCGGCGAAAATTGCAGTTTTGGGGGTAATATATCCTATTTCTGGACAATCCCATGTCTATTATCCATTGGCCAAGTACAAGACTTGATGATGGCATCCCCAAATTATATGGGAGATCATCACAGAGATCAACCATCAACTAACGAGTATTTTTTGGCAGTTCTACCATCATTTTTTCAGGTGAAGACCCATTAACTCGGACTTTCGGCACTATCTCAAGCCCGCAGGGGTACGGAGAAACTGGTTGACATCTTAGTCACCGCTTGGAGCTCGGTGGTTCCAATGTTTTCCAACTGGGGGAACTTGCAACCAGAGGGTGAGGCCACCGTTTACGACAGCGAAGTTGACGTATCATTCACTTGGTTAACGTTTGGGTTGATTAGGGGGATATTACTATAGTTGACAAGTTTATGAACCAACAAATTATAAGTGGGGTGGTCCCACCTTGCATTTTTTCCCGCTTGCAATTCCGGAAAGGAATTGCTCACTGGGAGCCCGACAAAGGTGCCAAGAGCAAATGGGCCAGAAGATCTTGACATTTCCAACTACGAGCACTTCAAGGAGACGTTGGTGCTGCATGATGTGCCCAATGTCCACAGGGCCAAGTGGTGCTCCATGCCTGGATGCATCAAACAACGGCTAGTCCAGAAATGGGGTAAACTCCGAAAGGAGAAAATCGTGAGAAATCACTGGATTTTTCGGGTACCCCAAATCAGTGTTTGTTCTTCAAAGGAATGAGGCCACCATTCTTCCATGCAGATCCTCCTGGGAACATCGTCAGGACCATAGATTCCATGAGCCCAGCCGCTCACTCCAGAGCTTGCAGGCCGCACGGGCATCCGGTCACCAACGGGGCACCTGTGATGACTTCCCCTTAGTTGCCATGTTCCAGTCCTGCAAAGGTGGAAAGAAAGAAAGATGATGAACTTGTCGCGGATTTGGGGGCTCAAACTCGAATATCTCCAAACATGGGATGGTTTTTATAGATTTTAGGGAGAAGAGAATTAAACATGCCACACATTCACCTTCGCCATGTCACATCAATATTATCCCCAAGAATAAGTCCATTACGAAGTGGTGGAATTCCCATCCTCGATCGCCAGAAAAACATGCAGCCGCCGCCGCCCACGGTCCAGCGCTTGCCATCAGCGCCGGTGCATTCGCAAGTGCCGGGCTCAGCTGCACGCTGTGCGGCCGAGTGGATGAGACTGCAGGGTTGGGAGATTTCTTGCAAATCTTGGTGAAATCTAGATTCTTTGTTGGTTTGCATTCCAGATTGTGTTGGTAAAATCTCAATTTTCTTTTGTTGCATCCGTTTTCTGGCTTAAACCCAGTTTTTGGGTCGGTCAATTTTTACGAAATACACACTTTTGGTATTTAGGTCCTTAAGTCTACCAGTTTCGATTGGTGAAATCTACCACAGTTCTAGGCAGTTGACACCCGCCATGGGCTTCACTGGCCTTGGCCTTCTGAGGCTTATCCGGGTCAAGTGGCTGGCCTCAGTTTCGTTTTTTTTTTTTTTTTTTTCCGAGAACTATCGACAGAAAGTGTGGTTATAAGGCCAACAGTAGGGATAGAGTGGGATCTAATCAGATATCGTCATATATCGTCATATATCATATATATATATATACATATCATATCATGTGTATATTTATATACACATTAATATGATGATGTGAATCCCAGTCAGGTGCTTCAGCATGTGAAAACGCATTAGGGGTTTGGTGGCCGATTGGACGATCATCCCGGACTGGCGTATAGCATCGATGCTGGACACATACCATGGATGCACATCCACGTACTGCTGAGTTTAGGGGAACAACACATGTCTTTTGGTGATCCCCTTCACTGAAATCGCCTTCAGGTGGCGATTTCAAATAGTACGGAGGATTTCACAAACGAAGCCCGGTGCGCCGCATGACTGAGGTTGCCTTCCCACATGTGATGCATCATCCCCAATTCAGGCCAGGTTCGGTTGCAACATGGTGATTTGGACAGCTGTGTTAATCTGATAAGGTTCCCATGTTTCGATCATTTCTGTTGGTTATCGTCCCGTAAAATCCAGTTTTGGTTGTTGGCTTAATTCTAGGTCATTTTGTTGGTTCCATCCCCATTGTTGGTGTTCTCCCAATGGTTTTCCCCGTTTAAACTTCCATTTTGGCTGGTGAAACCACGATTTTAAGGGCCAAACAGCCATTTTTGGTGCTTAAACTCCATATTCCAATCAATTCCAGGAGTTTTCTACAAGAAAACTTCAAGAAACCACAAACATCTTCCTATGATACTCCCATTGGAACCGGACTCAAAGCCTCGGTGCCAGGATAGTGACATCCGCCAGTGCGTCCGTGCCATCTGCCCCAGCATCATTGGTGCGGATCCTCTGGCGCTTGGTTTCAATTCACAATTTCCCCTTCAGAAAGATGTGCGAAATTTCACCAAAAATCATTGCTGGATTGGTTTGGATTTGGGATGTCACCCAAATTCATTGGTTGGATCATTGGTTTTGGCATGATTTGGGTCTAAAAACAAGACATTTCTGGTTTCCATCCAGAGTTGCTCCAGCGCCCCAGGCGGCTCCTGCGGGGGGTGTCCGCCTGGCACCACGTCCATCCATGGTTGTGCCGCAGGTCGGATCCTTGGTTCAGGATGAAGTTGTACCTGGTGTCATCAAAGATGGCTGGAAAATCCCCGAACCAAAAATGGAGGTTGGTAGCTGGGAAAATCATCGAACTAACTAGGGGATTGAAGCCTTATTTGGGCTGGTAACACCTCCATTTTCAAGAGGAAACACACCATATTTAACCTATATACAATGATTGTGAAATAGATAGATCCTTGAGTAGATAGAAGAAACATATTTCAAGAAATCTCAAATCTTTTTGACAATTAGACAATTAGATATTTTACGTAGCATTTCAGAATGAAATGCAGAACAACATGAAACATATGAATGGGAGGATGGGTGGGATATGCTGGTTAAGTTTGGGCCCAAATGCCCAAACCAGCTTCGACCTTGTTCCCCCTGGCTTTCTGTTCCCTTTCCGCCCAGCAACTCAATTTGGGATGGAAGGGGCGCCCTGTCAGAGGGAAGGTGGGAAATGGGGAATAAGGAGACAGAGTTCCAGGTGAAGTGCAAAGCGTGAGCCGAGGTAAAGCAGCAATGGACGCTCAGGATGATCCAATTGTCACATTAGGGTGATAAAACTCCTGAGAGTTAACCACGTGGGGTAAAGTCCTACCCTTTAGAGACGTCAGGGAGACAAAGCCCCAGAGAGTTAACCGTGTAGGATTAAAGTCCTACCAGGTGGAGATAAAGTTCCTCATAAGCAGAGACAGAGTTCCGGGGAGTGAGCCATACGGGATTGAAGCTCTACCACTCTGGAGATAAAGTTCCTCATGGCCAGAGACGCAGTCTGGTAGTGGAAGCGTGCAGGATTAAAACCTGCGCTCCGGGAGATGAGATCCCGCAGAGGCAGAGACAAAGTTCCGGGAAGTTGAATCATGCAGGTTCAATGCCCTGCATCTCTGGAGTTAAAGTCCCTCATTGGCAGAGACAGAGCTCGGGGGGTTGGATCATGCAGGATGAAATCCTTGCCACTTCTGGTGATAAAGTCCCTCAGATGCAGAGACAGAGTTCGGGGAGTTGAAGCATGCAGGACTAAAGCCCGGCCACTCCTGGAGATAAAGTCCCTCACAGGGAGAGACAAAGCTCAGTGATTTCAGTCATGCAAGAACATAGTGCTTCCACGTCTGAGATGAAGCTCCTCACAGGTACCAGCAAATGAGGGCTGTCGAGGAGACTGGCCGAACCTGCCATCCGAAATCGGTGCCCTGCAAGGAGGGGGTGCACAAATGGCAAGGCAGAGCAGGCAGACTCAGAAGACTGGCGAACCGTGAGATAGTGGCCTGGTCACGTTGCCGTGAAGGTGATGAAATGTGGGATGAAATACCAGGGGGCCCGTGTCCTACGAACTGTGGTGAGACGGGCTTCAGGACGAGTCTCGAAACAAGGGGACCCTCAGGTCGTGAGATAGAATTCCACCTCACACTGACGGGAAGGAGGACGTCGGAGAAATGGCGGACCATGAGACAAAGGATGTCGAAGAGTAACTTTCTCCGGACCATCACTTAAGGACGGGTGGCAAATTTCCACATACGTCTGAGGCGGGCACGGTTAGCCAGGTATCGGGATACCTCAGGGCCTTGTTTCTTGATTAGGATGCTTTCTGCATGCTTGGTAACTTTCGGGAAAAAGAGGGGCTGATGGGAGTCCCGGTTGTCTAATCCAGGTTTGCTTGATACCTTGATGTGAAGGAATTGTGAGAGTATTGAACAGTGATTTGACGAAGAGAACGCGTGGTCCGGTGGTTGTTTGGGGGGGCCGTTGGTAAAGGTTTTGTGACCGCAGAAGATGAAAGCGGATACTCAAGACCGCAACAGCCCACCCTCGGTGGATTATGACGATGGNTGTTTGGGGGGGCCGTTGGTAAAGGTTTTGTGACCGCAGAAGATGAAAGCGGATACTCAAGACCGCAACAGCCCACCCTCGGTGGATTATGACGATGGCCCAGAAGAAGAGCCGTCGGCCGCCGAGGGTCCTGCTCCAGCACTGGACAGTGATGCTGCCGTTGCAGAAGCCGAGGAAGAGCTCCACGAGATGATGCAGGCAGCAGGGGAAGATAGTTCAGGGGCCGATCAGATGAAGGAGCCTCTGAGACCAAGGCGAGTGCTCAGGGCATTGAAGAGTTCTAGAACTCTCTCTGAATATAAACGAAACAGGCCATTCAAATTTTTGCATTTATATTCAGGGGAGAATGATGTCTTGGGCAAGGCGATAGAGGTCGAAGCGGCCAGGAATCGCCTCACCACAGTGGTCTTGAGCTTGGACCGAAGGTTAGACCCTGCCCTTGACTTGGCAGAANGGACCGAAAGCTAGACCCTGCCCTTGATTTGGCAGAACCAGGTGGCTTCGCAATCATGCGGGACGACGTGGCGCAGGGCGAATGGGATTTTGCCCATGCGGGTGTCCCATCTTGGAGCTTCAGAGTCCGTAAAGCTCCAGGACAAGTTGGCCCAGTCAGGGATAAGATGAACATCCATGGCTTCAGTGAGAATGGCCCCATGGAACGTGAGGAAGCTGAGAGGGGCTCGAGGATGGCAATACAAGCTGCACAGATCTATGAAATGCAAGTCAAGAGTTGTGTTGCTCGCAAAGTTCCCCCTCTTGCTACGTTGGAGAATCCACCTGGAAGCGCAGTGTCCGGAGGAATGTGGGACCTACCAGAAGTGGATCAATGTCTTCAGAGGACGTCGGGCACTAAGATCCCCTATGACAACTGTGCATTCCAGGTCAAAGAACGTGAGAGAGTTGCAAGAGCTGGAGTCTGGGCCGGACGTTTGGAGAACATCCAAAAGATCCAGAAGGTTTGCAGGTGCCCTGCCTGGATCAAACATAGGTCAGTTGGCGGGATGACCGTCGGGGCAAAGGCCTGTGACTACCCTTCTGGATTGGTGGAGCTGTTGCAGCAGAAGTTGTGGGGATCTGGAAACGCACTCTCAATCTTGAGTGGTGGCGTTATCAAATGGAGACAAGACCCCACGAGGTGAATGAGCTGCAAAGAGCGTGGCTTACAAATGAAGAGATGAAAGTGCAGGGTGAGCCCAAACGACCTCCACCCAGCAAAAGGGCCGCGTCAATGGCCTTTAAAATAGATAGCATCGGTGATGATGAACCAGCTTGTGGATCCAAGGAGACGCCGGCAAAGTTCCCCAAGAATGAGCATGTCAGGCTGTGTGTGGGAGGGATGAGGAACCCTGCCAAAACGGTGCAGAGCCTCACACAGATGGGAGTTGTTGGAAGAAGGATCGCATCCTGGTGGGAAGACTTCATCAAAACCTACCCAGATGTTTTGGAAGTGGCCTTTTAACTACGGCAAACCAGACAATGAGGTCAAGCAAGAACACTTGCTGCTGTGGAGAAATGTTCTGAGGGACAACCTCATGAAGGTTGAAGAGAACCAGGTCGCGATGAAGGAGGATTGGGAATACAACACGACCTTGCAGCCAGAACTCTGGGAAGCATGGGGTGAGGAGGCATCAGATCCTGATGGGTGCCTTCCAGACTTCATGCGCCGAGGAGTGCCGCTCGGGATGGAGGTTCAGATACCTCCAAGTGGGGTATTCCCTACCGTAGCTGATGAGTCAAAGCTCCACGTGGACCAGGCGTTAGAGTTTGTCGAAGTCAAGTCCATGCACTGCTTTGAAAGAATTAGCTTGCAACCGCAGGAAGCGGGAATCGAGATCGACCGCCTCGTGGGAGTGGGTCGAGTCAGGAGAGTGACATGGCAATGGATAAGAGAGGTGCTTAAAAGCACAGGCACGATAGCAGGTGTCGGGATACGACTGGAACAGCAGGAAGATGGCACGACTAGCAGGAAAATACTGTTGGACACATCGCGCAGCATGGGAAACGCTCGAGTCAAGATAGACGAGCGATTGGTACTGCCGCGTTTGACGGACGTGGTGGGCATGCTGCAAGATATGTGGAAAACACGAGGTGGAGATCAAGGACGGCAAATCGACGACGACGATGACAACTTCGAGTTCTACAGGCTCGAGTTGGAGGACGCATTTGGCCTCTTCCCCGTCCGACGGGAGGAATTGGGTCATTGTGTAACGGCTGATGAAAACAACGATGGACCTCTGTTATGGACAGCCTTGATGGCCGGCTGCAAGGTGAGCCCGCTAATGTTGGGCAGGCTCTCATCAGCGTTGGGGAGACTTCTCCAAAGTCTGATGAACCCACAGAAGGTCCAGTTGCAAGTCTATGGGAACGACATCCTGATGGCAGCCGTCGGAGACCGATGTTCCCGGGAAGTGTGGCTAGCAGCTGTGCTGCACACCGCTGCGGCCTTGGGAGTCCCAATCGACCTCAAGAAAGGTCTGAGGGGGCGAAAGATCAAATGGCTGGAGTGTACCATAGAGGTCCCCTTGGAGAACGTTGGTGAACCAGAACTGGTAACCTTGGGAATGTCCGGCCAAATACTAGATCGAATGCTCGGAACAATGAAGTCTTGGATCAATCAGAGTATGGGATCCCTTGAAGACCTCCGATCGGTGACAGCCTGGTTGAGTTGGGCCAGTGGGGCCTTACCTAGGCTCCGATGGGCGGTAAACATCCTCTTCGCGGCTTTGAAAGAGGAGGAGGGTACTCAAACAAGTGAGACAGAGATCATACGTGCCCCAAGACGGGATGAGATGAGGCCCAAAGCGGGGCTTTTCCCGATCCCGCATTTGCGAGGAGTTCACCTATGGTTGGTGAAATTCTTGGAAGACCCGCTGGAGGCCTCAATCAGGGTGGAGAGATTGGTGAAGCCCAAAGTTTCCATGGGCCTCATTACAGACGCTTCCCTGGAAGGGTGGGGAGCGATTCTGGTGGCGGCCCGTGAAGGAACACCTAAACGGTGGGTGCCGCTTGAGGCAGTAGAATGTTTGATCACGGGAAAGGAGGCGATGCTCCTCAAAGCTACGTNGTGGGGCCACAAGCTGCAGGAGCGGGCTGTGATGATCCGTGCTGATTCGTCGTTGGCGCAGGCCATGACGAAGAAAATTGGGAGTCAGCACCCATCACTTGGCTTCTTAGCAGCAGAGGTGGTGCTCCGCTTGGAAAAACACCAGGTGCAGCGGGTCGCTCTGCAGCACCTCAAAGGGGTGTTGGCGACTGAGGTGGCGTGGCTGAGCCGGATGAGGGAGCGGCAGGATGAGCCGCGCCCTGACGGCTTGGTCGGGGTACACCTTCAGCGAGCCGAGCCCTGGGATTCGGACAAGTTCTTCCTCAGCGCTCCTGGCGACGACCAGGCTACAGGGGCGGAATTCGTCCCCAACGAAACGATCTTTGAGCACCTGGCAGTGCGTTAAAAGTTCAGGGCGGGGGGGCAGGTCACTGATTCAGTTCGGTGATGAATCCTGCCTTGTGTACTATAAAGTGGGGGTAACCTCATTTCCGCCTTGGTTAGTTGTAGTTTGCTGTAAAAGAGTAGGTTTGAACAGTGTTGGTGGTGCTCCGTGAGGCCAAGAAGGTTGAAATGTCAACCGGTTGTGCCACATGGATGAGATGGCAACACCATGATTGTTCAAGCCGGGCCGGTGCCTTCTCGGCGTCACGAGTAGGTGACGAGGTGTCGCGCCATGGAGGACGTCTGGAAAGACGTTCTTGGGCGATGCTGGTGGCGTCGGCGGGGTGCTTGCGCAGCAAAATTAGTGCTCGCGGCACAGCCATAGAAGGAAAGAGTGGGCGAGCCGGGGATTCAATAGCTGGTGCCTATCAAAAAAAAAAATGAAAATGATGGGCTAGCTGGGGATCTAGTGGCTTGGTACCTGCCGAACTACAAACTGAGAGCAGCAAGAAGGGAGAGATGAGGATCTGTTGCTGGGTCCTAGCTCAGGCGAGCAAGCTCTCCGATTAGTTAGCAGAGAGACAGGGCCTAGCCTGTGGTGCCACAGCGGGCGTAGCCTCGTTTCTCCGCGGAGAGGCAGTGGTTTCGCCGTGGAGGGTCGGTGGCCAGAAGCAGGCTAAGAAACTCGAGAATGTTAGGCAAAGTTCCCCTTGTATGAGATCTTGGGGTGGCTAGAAATGCGAGCTGGGTAGACTCGGCACTGAGAAGGCTGAAGTCAAAACTTTACTCGGCTGCAACCCTAGCTACCAAAGACTCCAAAAGAAGAAGGATTGGGGGGAATCATGTAGAGCTACAGTATAGAATAGGAAATAATGGCATCGATCAGGACGAACTGCTCATTATAGCAGCGGTCTTGTTTGAAGCTGGATTGAAAAGAGCAGACCAGTACTTTGGGAGGTAAAGTTGCTGCAGCTGGAGGCCGGGGTATCAGGGCCTGATGTGATGGAAGGCAGACGACTGAGGTAAAGGGAGTCGGAAGTGTGACCTAGGTCCCAGCAACAGGGCCAAGGAGTGTAACCCTGAGAACATCGATAACGAGCTTGGGAAAAGAAGTCGATGTCAAAGGGATTACCCACCAGGTGGTGTGGTCATACTCCTGGACAACCCTTGAGATGCTGAGATGCGTGAGGCTAGCACAGCTACGCGCAGGAAATGTGGATCTGGAATTTAAACAGAAGAGAGTATCCCTGTCGACCCGAAGGTCCAAGACCGATCAAGCTGCTCAAGGTGGTCGGAGGACACTAAAGGGCTGTGGGAGATAAAGCTGCGAGATACTCTGCCCGGGGGATATGGCCATCCAAAATTGGTCGGATGATGTGGACTAGGGTGAAAGCAACCCGCTGTTTCCTGACCAAAGTGGGTCGGCCATCCCAAAGGTGGAAGTGATGAAGCCCTGAATAGCATGATCAACTCGGATCTCACAGGGCATTCGGGGAGAAGGTTATGAGCCGGGTGGTATGCAGGAAGAGGCCTTCCGAGTCAAGAAATTGGGTTGTTATCATCCGCTGTGGTCCGCTACGTGAAAGAAGACCTATAAGACATACCATTAAAAGCCAATGTCACGAAGAGTGACTCGTGGGACCTACGACCCATAGAAAGTCTACCACAGGTGAAGATACAGAGAGAGAGACGACAAATATCCAGGTCAGTCCAACATATGCGAAGGACACTGAAGGCCAGGTGGGACAGAGATCCAAGATAATCAGGCCACCAGGCCCGGAAGAATGCTGGGCAGTGTCAACAGGCAGATATGGAAAAGTATCACATCGGGCTCAAAAGGCTTCAGGGAACTTGAGCCTGACCCAATGGGATATTTGACGTGGATGGAATCTTACAGAATGTATACCAAGGCCGTCCTGAGCCAAAGTTCCCTGGTAACACGAGAAGTGCAAGATACTTTAATCAGCCCACCAGTCCCGCGACGTTGTCAAAGGAGCCAGTGTTTGGCGCAACTGGTGAAATTAAGTGACTGAGATGTGACTGTTCTAAATAGGTCACCAGTCATGTGACAGCGTTCAACAGGGCTGAGAGATGCAGCCAAACCTCACCAAGCAAAAGAGCGCGTTCAAGCTCCAGGAGGGTGGGTGGGTCTGCATCTTGTTGAAATGTTGTTGTAGCATTTCAGAATGAAATGCAGAACAACATGAAACATATGAATGGGAGGATGGGTGGGATATGCTGGTTAAGTTTGGGCCCAAATGCCCAAACCAGC
>BGPT01001640.1:13093-53370 GCA_003297045.1 Symbiodinium sp. clade C Y103 | reverse complement strand
AAACCCACCCACCACTGGCAGAAAATTTGCTGGTGTGTGAGTGGCAATTTCCTTCTGTTGTGAACCAGTGAGCCAGTGTTTGGCGCAACTGGTGAAATTGAGTGACTGAGATGTGACTGTTCTAAATAGGTCACCAGTCATGTGACAGCGTTCAACAGGGCTGAGAGATGCAGCCAAACCTCACCAAGCAAAAGAGCGCGTTCAAGCTCCAGGAGGGTGGGTGGGTCTGCATCTTGTTGAAATGTTGTTCTACTTCACGAAGACATGCGATGACTATAGATTAAATAGGTCCTATTTTACGGCCTGAAAATGGAGGTTTTATCCTGTCCAAATAGGGCTTGGACCAATGGACAATGGGTAGAAATTGGGTTCCCACGGGTTTTCGAATGCACAGTTCTGCAGAGGTATTTTTTCAGCGACAGATACGCATTTATCTCCATAGTATACACATGCATGCAACAACAATGAACATAATTAGTATAATATGTAGTATGTATATATATATATATAATTACATAAATATATTGCAGATACACATAGACATATAGGTATATGATAATGATAATGAACATGATAACACTGACAATGTCAATGCTAAGAACAACAATGGTGATAGGATTGTACACACACACACACACACTTCAAGATTTTTTGAAGATCCCACTGAAGACAAGTTCCTTGGAATCAGCGAATGGATAGAGCTACAGACGTAGGCTGTTTGTGGAGACAGATATTCCATATGTACATATCTCAATTCTCGTCTGCGCACATAAATTCAAAATGAAGTGCATAACAAGAGAATCATGATCCATTTATTTTAAGGTTTATGATGAAAAACCATAAGCCAATGGGTAAAACTGGGTATGGTTCATTGCCGGGTTTACCACCCCCCACCTTTCGATTGTCAAGCCGCATTGCTGTTTCACGGGCGATGAATGACTAGGTGGCCGTGGCAGCTGGCTATGCGGTGAGGTGACGCAAATGACGGTCAACGGCTGCCGGCGGAGTGAACAGTTGCAATAGATAGTCAACCGCAAACCACTTCAAGTTTGGTTGTATCACAAGTTGCATTCAAAAGTGAGCAATCTCACCCCATTTGTAGATCTAAACGTGTTCCAAACCACGATATATGTGTGTGGTGCAAATCCACTTCCAAGCGACGTCCATGAGTCGGTAGATCGGTACGATCAGCAGTCAAGTTGTTGATGAATGGCAGCCGTGGGTCCAATGGGTCCTGCTATTGCGTGCAATGCATCGATGGTCCGCGGGGCAGTAGTTGACACGGTGGCGCATCACCTTGGAAAAACGGCGTGAAAGTTGAGCACCTCTAGACTTGGATGGTTCAAGACATTGCATAACTAGTTGTTTCATGGCCTGGGTTTTGGAGTTGCGCAAGCTTGAGCGGTCCATATCACGCTTTGGCTCAGCCCAGTGGGTTGCGATTTCGCTCACTAAGCTCTGCTGGGTAGGTGCCGAAGGGTTGAGGTGATCGGCGTAGACTTGTGGAAGGTGGTTTTATGATTCGATTTTTTCTGATCCATCACTTTGCTCTGAGAATGGTTATATAGTGTCTTTTTAGTGTTAAGGTGATATATATATATAACCATTATATATACATATATCCATATATCGTCATTGTTTCTTCGCAGTTCTATCAAGCAACCTTTGATGATCACGGATGCAATGTCAATCCTGGATGACGACTTGACCAAGCCCTGGCAGGTGAATAATTGGGGAGGAACCATTCTATTAGCCATTTATTTAGGGGATAAATCGATATTAATCATTGGATAATTAGCCATAACCTAATGGATAATTCACTTTTTATCATCGTCTATCACTTTTTGTGGGGATAACCTTAAACCTTGTGTTTTTTTTTTGAAACTAGTATCCCAAAATTGGATGAAGAGGCCCGTTTACAGGACACCCAGTCTGAATGGTAAAACCAAGGGTTTCTGTTGACTTCCCCTTGACCATGACCAGGCGCGCCGAAAGATCGACCATGGCTGAGAAGGTGTGTCGCAGTTTGGGGAAGCTGCTTGGACCACCAAACAGAAGAGGGAACCCACCAAAAGCCCAAAATTGGACAGTGGGACACGATTTCTTGGCATCACCGTGCTGTTGTGGGTCCTGAAAGGTACTTTTTTGGAAGCGAATCGCGTATATACAGCTTCAGAACGATAAGGGAGCCTGCACTGATTTCTACTTGTGGTTGTCATTTTGCCATCAATCAGATCTTGCAGGAGGCTTTGCCTTACAAGAACCATCATGGTTTGCACCGCGTCCCCGGAGGAGTGGTCCCTTCCCTTTGCGGCCCCCACGCAGCTGGTGATGCTGTTGGCCGGGCGACCCAAAGTCGGAGATGGAGAACGTGCCCCATTTTTGGGTGAGGTGAACACATAGTGGGGACATGGGGATCTACTACGAATTTGGGGCTTGAAAAAGACAACCCTTACCCCAAAGTAACTCAAGACCTGGTGGATTTTCCGCAGCTGGGTCTAGCCATGCCATTTTCATCCACACCCACATCATCTCATGTTGGTTCTATAATGATAGTAGAAAGAATACCGATCAAAATAACAGTAATATTATAGGAATGATAATGACAGTAATTCTACTAGCAAACATATTCCATAATAGCCTAAACACATATCACCTTGTTGGTTTGATTTCCATTTCCCAGCGGCTGCTTCCGTCCATTTTCCTCACCTGAAACAGGTCCTTTCCTGGAGCACCGCTTCCCATTTGGCCTGGTCTGGGTGACAACCTCAGTTGCTGCGATCCGTGGGTGTCTCGGTGATTGGTGATTTGAGCTTTAAACCGTTTAAAACCAATCATAGTTGGTTCAGCAACTCTTCTTTGGTTGCTGAATTCATCTGAATTCACCCGTTTCGATGAGTTAAAGCAGGAAATTCCCAATGAAGCCCAATTGTGTTGGCTAAAACCCAACGAAACGAGAATTCAATGGGGAAAACCACCATACATGCTGTCAAGAAACCATCGTTTCCTGTAATGTCCTCCCTTGAAGCAGTCGGCTGAAAACCGAGGCCCAAGGAAGGAGCTCTGTCGGCTGCTGGTCTGCCGAGTCGTGTGGTAAAAGGTGAGGAGCTTCAGGACACGAAGTGAACTCGTGGTTGATGGGTGAGTTGGGGGATTTCAGCAAGAAACATCGGGGAATCATGGGAGTTCATGGGATTTTTATTGCTTCAATATGGAATCATCACTCAGAATGGAATATGCTGATCTCATGGGATAATATTTCCATAGATGGGTGGTATAAACCATCCCCAAATGGTAGGTTTATGGCACTTGTACTACAAACGTACTTTTTTCTAGGATGTAACGAGGATATATGGGATGTAATTACGAGATCATGGAGATAATGCAATGCGGAGATGTAACCCGCAACAATATGCCGTTTCACCAACAAAAAGGGGATGACATACTGAAACATGGGAGTTAAGCATCATAAACCATGGGATCTGGGTAAAAAAAATCTGCCACCGAGCTTTTCAGGGTGGAATTTCTGGATCTTTACCCTCCGGTAAATCAACAAAACGATATGGGTGTGTCTGAACATGGGGGATACTACAAAATATGGTCATTTTTCAATGGGACAAATGATGATGGTATGATCAGCCACTTAATTTGGGGTAGCCTATTTTCAGAAAAAAACATATTCTGGTGATCTACAAATGGGTGGGTTTGTTTGTATTGATGAGATGTGGATAACCAACCAACAAATATGGGGATACCAACCTGCAAACTTCAATCAAACTTCAAGGTTATACAGTTATACAATGTAGCTTGAATCATGTTATTATATTGACAGTAGACCATAAACCGTAGTTGTCCAGAAAGGAAGTATACTGCACCTTTAATGACGAAGTGATGATGCACCACCGGATGTTGAGGTACCTGAGTCTTGGAGAAACCAAAATATATAGATATTCAATGTCTCCAACAAAGATGTGGATGAAATTGGGCCGTTTCGGCGCCAAGAGTCGTGTTGTCAGAAAAGTCTGAATAGTCTTGATTGGGTTGTGAACAACAACAATCACCAAACCAAACCAATGTTTGGCCCCAACCAATCCTGTGTTCTCATTGCAAAAAGATCTGAACTGTCCACACTTTAGTGGTTTGGAAATCTAAAGAAGCCGAGGCTGGCATCTCTGGTGACATGTCCAACCCCGAAGTCCAGCTTCCAGAACCGAGTGAGAGAGCATAGTGTCTTTGCAGAACATGCCTCAGCAAGATTGATTCTATGGATTCGCAAAAAAGACTTCTCGGATAGATTTCATCAAAATTATCCAAACCCCAAAAACCTCTGGTTACACACTCAACATGAGCTTCGCCTTTTGTGGCGGAATGTACCCCCTGTGGAGGATCTGATGCCCATGGAACCCTTGTGGGACATTTTGCTCCCATTGATCTCGCTGGCAGTGGGTACCTCTCTGGGGGCCTTGGGGATGCAGATCACCTTGGGCATGACCTTTGTGCCATGGCTGCGGAAAACCGCTGCGCTGGGACTGGTGGAATGACTTGGGGGTCTGTACAATTGGTGGTATCGATAAGTAGATAAATGAATAAATGAATAAGTAAGAAAATAGATAAATAAATATATATATATATACACATATGTATTTTTTTTGGGAAAAACATATAAACATTCTGACTTTTGGATGGTGTGTGTGTATATATATATATACACATATTTTCAGAGATATGCAGTGTATGTAATGTTAAGGGCATGGGAAACAAATCTTTCTGAGTTTTGGATGGTCCCTGGCATTGGTCAGAGCTTCGGAAGTCCAAACACAGTGTCTCAACCAATCAATGGATTGGGTTAGGGCCACATCTACAGGAAACCCCAACTATAGGGGGTTCCTGTCAATTTTCCCGATTTTCTCTTCAACCAATCCATTGAAAGTATACAGTGATGAAGAACACCAATCAAACCCTACTAAAGCTGCTATAAAAGCCAAGTATACAAATGACATGTGTCTGGGTAAACAAAGCAGCTTGCAAGGTGCAGCCCTTGTTGCTACTGCTGGTCCCCTCTTTCCTGACGATCTTGGAATCGTTCCATGAACGCTTGCTGGCTTGGTTACTTGGCGCGGACATAGTTCTGCTGGACACTGGCAACGCTTGAATCAACGGGTGAAACTGGAAGAACGCACCCGCTTTTAGAAGAGGTAAATCCAGATGTTTGGATTTTTTAGAGGAAACGCATCCTCAAGTGCCGTATATTTCCATGAACGCTGGAATGGACTCCCTTTGGACGTTTGGTCATGAATTAGATTTGCTTATGTTTTGGTCATTTTTTGAGCTACCTTCCCTTTGCATGGCGTATAATTCGATGAAGGAGCAGGTGTCCCCCAATTTTCAAGTAAGACGCAGCCGTTGATAGACAACATCCATCAGAATGCCAGTTGGGTGTGTCTGGAAATATGGGATGAAGCACAATTTACAGACTTTGAACAGTGGTGTCCAATCATTTTCAGATATATCTACCATATCACCATAGTTAATCTAGTTATCAACCAACTTGGCTACGATAAATCAGCTACAATCTCCATGAAATCCCCATTTTTGTTGGTTAAATCACCATTTCCCTATGGTTTGTCGGTTAAATCACCGATTCTCAGACCCACCTTTGGGAGGAACGGTGCCTGCGGTGACCTTCACCAAGGCACCTGGGTGGAATCTTTGGTCAGCCGATGCTGGTGGCGCAAGTGGCGATCGCTCATGCCGAGAGGCGCGGAGGAATCAAGCAAGACAAGCTTCATCTAAAGGAAAGTGAAAGAAAGTGGGAATCTTCGAATCTGAATCTTTGAAAGCTTTGTGTTTTTCAGTGAATCAAGATTTGGAAGAATCTGAATGAATCAGAAAGAAATTGGTGCCTCAAAAACACACATCGATGTCTATATAATCATTTGTTTTTTTGGAGAAATTATGAACCTACCTCTGATTTTTATATGGCACATTTGAATAGGAAAAATATTTAAACCACTGTGTTTTTTTTTTTTTCCCCAGCATTTTCAGATACCAAAGCCACATATCATATTCTTGATGATATATCTCCATGTTATCCCCATTCTATCCCCTTCAAAATGTTGGTTTGATACTTGGAGGATCATTTGGTTATCAAGCCTATTTGATACGTCCACACTGCGTTGGTTTACCATGTATATGTGGGTGAACTACCTGACAATGACCCTGCAAAGAAAGCAATTACGATTCGTGGAGGTTCACCACCGAGTACCCCGTACCCCCATGTTTTGGGGCAAAAAAAGTGGGCGCCCAGTTCCCCACGTCGTGTCACCAGGCATGAAGGTGCGGGCTGTTTGAAAGCCTTTGGAGTGCTGGTGGGGATCTATACCCTTGGGGCAGCGCAGGACTCGGGGGTCCCAGGCCATGAAGATTTTTGGCATCTCTGAAGTCGAACAAAAACTTCAAACAAGAATTAGGTATTATGTATTATACACATCAATTATATAATCATACAAATCAGTGATTTTGGTCATTTCTTTGCTTTCTGTTTGGCTTTTCATCTGATCGTCACTGAAACTTTGCGTCCAGCAGCAAGGTGCTTGGGGGTCTCATTCGCAGTCTACTGCAGCTGCTGCCCTTCGCACATCAGGTGCCAGATGTTCACCGAAGACTGGGGAGCCAACGATTAAATGGCTACGAGTCAAAACCCTGGGACCCTAGGTACTCCAAAATAGCTGGTGAATGAATGTTTATTCCCCCAAATATGGTAGTATATAAGAGGTTCTGACCCATCCCCAAATAGAACTGACATCTCTATTTTTTTCCAAAAGGCCAATATTCAATGACCTTCCGGTAATTTCACATAGCTATGGAAACTTGCTGATTTACTCCGATGATTTAGCTACCAAAAATGGTGATTTCCATAGCAAACAGTTAAATCACCACAGGGTACATCTCTATTTATCCATGAATTTTCCCAGATAAATCATCCATTAACTCCTTTTTGTTGGTTATACCATAGGTAGTTTCCGCAACCCCGAAAACGGCTTGGACCTGTCATTTTTATGTTTTCAAGATATGCAAGAAGTAGTTTGATGCTGCCGCATCTGCACACCAACATCTCCCCTGAAATTCCATGCCAACACATTGCTTTTGCCTTGTTGGGGGGAATGGGGTACGCCAAACCAAAACCTTATGCTTAATCATCATTTTTCACATTTTATATCCATTTGTCATGTGTTAGTTTTTGTATATTCACGGTTTAAATCATCTTTTTGTAGGTTAAATCCCTATTTTGGCTGGTCAAATCCATCTGTTTGTTGGTCTATTCACCAACTTTCCTGGCTATCTCCCCATTTTGGCTACTTAAATTCCGGCATTTCATCCAGTATCCCTCTTACATCCTCATTATATATATCCTCATTACATCTTCATTACATCCTCATTACCCTCTGGTAAACTAACAGTTCGCTATTGAAAATGGCCATAGAAATAGTGGATTTTTCCATTAAAAATTGTGATTTTCCATAGTTATGTATCAGTTTACCAAAGGGTATATATCCAATTATACCACTATCTTCGTTGGTTAAATCCCCATGAACCGCTGGTCATTTCCATGGAACGCCTCACTGAAGAGCGGTTCCGATTCCAGGCGTGCGCCCAGCTGTTGATCCTCTTCCTGGCGTGGAGACTCTGGCGACGAGGTCATGGTGTATATGTGTGTGTGTATATATATATATATATTACATGGTTTCCTGCAGGGAGTCTGAGCGAAAAAACATACCGTATATGTCTACATAGGAGTATGACAGAATTTAGTATACACATATAATTACATATATATATATATCTTTTGTAGATATGTGGTATATAGACATGGATACATATTGTTCCATCCCCGAAACAATATGGTTTGCACCCAAAAAGAAGGTGATCTTCGTCAATCTCTGGTACTTCCAAGGTCACAGGCAACTTGATAACCATTTGGCACAACAGCCACATGCTGGGGCACCACGAGGACGGATGACATGAAAACCCGGGCGAAGATGAAGGGAAGGTTGGGAAAAACCATCCTTTAACATCCATAAGCACCTGATCATATCCATTAACCATCATTCACCTCCATAAGTATCTGATAAGATCCCTTAACATTCATAAGTACCCAGCATGTTGATTCGTTTGAAACCCAGGCACCTGACGGTCTTCCCATGCGCCATTCTTTGCCAGGAGCACACGCCCCTGTTGAGCGAGCGCAAGAATCTCAAGGTCTTCAAGGAGTCTGCGACCTCAGAACGTCCGGCTACGTTGTGGGGTCGCCCATCTGGATCGATGATATACCACATTGAGATATTGTTACATACATATATGTGTATAGACATTATTGTAAATATCATGTAACAAAGATACATACATACATACATACATACATACATGCATGCATACATACATACATGTGTATGTATACATATATTGTATTTTACATGTATATTATAGTCACATGTGTATTCTAGTAATAATCCATATTGAGAGCTTTACATGGCCATCCAGGGAGCCCCGTGCTCCCAGGCGTTGCGCCAAGTTCCTTCTGAGCGAATTGCAGCGTGCCTTGCGGTCCTTTGGCAGCTGCTCCAGGCGGAGTCCGTGAAAGCGAAACGCGGAGCTGGCCCCAGCGGGGCGGCTGAACTGTACATGATAGATTATTATGTTTGTTTGTTCTTTTTTTTTCAATATCAAGTTATACATATGTATGTCTATCTATCTATCTATCTATCTATCTATCCATCTATCCATCTATCCATCTATCCATCTATCCATCTATCCATCTATCCATCTATCCATCTATCCATCTATCCATCTATCCATCTATCCATCCATCCATCCATCTATCTATCCATGTATCCATCTATCCATCTATCCATCTATCCATCTATCCATCTATCCATCTATCCATCTATCCATCTATCCATCTATCCATCTATCCGTCCATCTATCTATCTGTCTATCTATCTATCCATTCATCGATCTATCTATCTATCTATTTACCTATCTATATCTATGATCTAACTGGATTCTTGGATATATTTTATGAAAAATAGTGGTTAGATCGTTATATCCTATTACAAGTGTTCTGGGCCCAAAGAACAGCCACTTTGGATGGGATTGGACTTTATCGATCCATGAAACATGTGGAAGTGTAACCAACGTTGGGGATTTCAGAAGCAATGGGTAAATATCAGAAATCATGAATGGATAGAAGCAGCTAGCAGCTACTTTCACGACAAAATGGTTTGTTTCTCTTGGTAAAAAACATGGGCATTTCTGCCAAGCTGCCCGGCTTGGCAGTCCAAGTTTCCGGCTTGGAGCCGGTTTCAAGAACTCAAGGTTTTGATGATGTTTTTCTTGTCACTACAACAGTCGTTGACTCTTTGATGAATTGAAGTATCTTGATATTTTTGATGTCAAATCAATCTTAATGTAACAGTATACCTGGTCAGCCATTTGTGTTTGGAACAATTCCACATTTTGATCCGATTTCCCAAGCGCTTCTGCATTCCCAGCCCTCAAACAGGCACCTTGCAGCACGCGCGGCACTGCTTCTGGGTCTGGGAGCTTAACTCATCGATGATGGGGGGGATGGGATTTCATTTCCCAAAAATAAAAGAGGTGGGGGCATGGTTGGGTGCCACTTGGATTGTAAACAAGAATAGGTATAACAAGACTTTGAGAATCGGATTTGATGAAGAAACACGGGAAGTCAAGTCGCAAGACATGTTTTTCTGTGCTGAACCCTCCCTTGCTGATCAAATAGCAGTGGAAACCCTCCAAAAGGCGATGCTTATCTTAGGAACCTTGTCAGCGGAGGTTGAGGATCGACAGCGGCCGACCAGGATTTTCCTTACCTACTTGGAGGGTGACTTACTTTGACCTTTCTGGGAACACATGATTGTATCTGAAAAATTGCGGTTATCCCCAACCTATGGCTGCCTTTGAAAGGGAACAAGGTGATAAACCTTGTCCGGTTTAATGGGTTTTGGGGTAGTCTATTCTCAGACTAAAGCACATCAAGCCAAAGCTGGCCAAGCCGGAACCAAAAGCCTTAACCTGGGTCCAATTAACAAACTAATCAAGTTCTTTAAAATGATATCCCTCATTTTCAAACAGAGATGAATCAAAATTTATGAAATACCTTCTTTCGGGGGACGAACATCTATTGCCACCCACGATTTTGATGTGAACAGAAGGGTACCGTTTGGTTTTGACCCAGTTTTCAAATCAAAAAATCAGGATCATTTCCCCAAGTCAGCAAACTCATATGATAAAATATGATATCACATATCACCATTAAAGATGATCTATACCCCATGTTCACATCATCTTTTTCTTGGATCTTCCAAGAAATCTGGGATCAGTCGCTGGTGCCACAGGTCTGACCTGCATCATGGGCCCTGCGCTTCCCTGGCGGATTTTGACTTGGAAAAATGGGGCATGTCCCCCCTAAGAATGGGGAGTTTATAACATGTAACAACAGAGCAAAAGGGGAATAATATGGAGATACAACCAAACTTGATGTGATATCTTCTTGGGTTTGTTTGAACATGTGGGATTTTTTCTAGTTCAAAATAGCAGTTTTGGGGTAGCCTATTTTCAGACCCCATCCGTGCCATCAAAAGATGGTCACAACTCCATCATGGGACTCCCAAGCCGACGATGGTGGCCATGATCATATCCCAATATTTCCTATACGGGGGTTTCCTAAAATGAGGGTACCCCTAAATCATCCCATTCATAGATTGGATTTTCCATGATAAACCATCCATTTTGGGGATCCCCCATTTATGGAAGCCCGCATATCCCAATATTTCCTATGTAATCCGCTGGTCAACCCTGGTCAAGAAGGGTCTGAACCATCTTTCCTCAGCCAGGCCTTTACCCGCCCTGGACCTTCTGACTTTCACACTGCAGGGCGGCACAGCGGGATATTTGAACAACAAAAAGGGGACCATAGTTGATTCAATGGGGTGTCAATGAGCTAAACTTCTACCGATCCATCATCATGATCATCATTCATCATCCAAGTTCAAGGCTTGAACATCACCTTTCAGCTGGTTTCTGTGGACAAACTCTGCAAAAATCAGCTTTGTCCAGAGATGGTGCATGCCCCAAATTGGTGTATAGCCCCATCCAACTGTAAATATATCCACCATAGATCGCAGTCGCAGTTGGCCAAGTTATACAGCAACTCAACTACTTGTATCATAAATCCGATTGATCAACTATGAAACCTCATTTTTGCTAGGTAAATCATCATGTTGCTCCATTTTTCATGGTAAAAAACACCGGTATGACTCGGTATGACCCATGTTCCGATGCCTATAGGCATCCCTCACGCGCGACCAACGGCGCCTTCGCGGTCTTTTGGTTCGATCTGGTGGGCTCCGTTTCCTACGCCTTCCTGGCGCCTCGGTGGTTGAAGATGGGGACCTCCCCCCAGTGATGTTTGTGGGTTTAGATAGCCATAGGGCCATATATCTAGTAATCCGTCATGCTGAAGTAGATAGAATTCACTGGATTTTCAGATGGATATTCCCATAGATTCGTGAGGATTACTTGGAATTGCAATATTCTATCTGAAATTGCAATATTCTATCTGACCCAGAATGACTATATATATATACACATGATATTATAATGTTGTATCTATACATGCAAACATAAAGCCAGATATCTATAGATAAACCCATATATATATATATAAATAATTACATATATATATATGTATATATGCATATATAAATATATATATATATATACATACATATATATATATATTTATACGTATATATATATATACGTATATATATATATATATACGTATATATATATATATATACGTATATATATACATACGTACATATATATACATACATATATTTATATATATATATACATACATATATGTATACATATATATATATATATCTACATATGTATATATATATATATATATATATACACGTGCTCATGACTTGTCATGTAAATGTTTGCGATTGCCCGTATCCTGTAGGCTCCAACCCCCCTAGGATAGGCAGAGGAATTTTCTGCTGGGGAATGGCAGAGCTGCGAGATGGCGCAGCCGTGGGTGATCCGATGCAAGCGGGTGCCCTTTTAGGTGTCCTACGGGGAGTTGGACTCACCGGGCCTCGTTTGGCACTCCAGGTGGGTGAGGAGGAATGCCTCGCCATGCAGCTGGCTGAGAGGGCCCAGCTGGAGTACCAACCATGGATGCTAGAGTTCGTGAAGCTCCAGGTACAAGAGGCCTATGAGGTCATGGAGCTTAGTGTGAGGTTGGACGGTGGCCATGCGAGGCCTGGAATCCAAGCAGTTAGAGATGCCACCGAGAGCGCCGTGAAGGCACAGAAGGCTGAGGCAGCTGCTGCAGAGCAGCCTAGCCGGGCAGCACCGCCCTTGATCCCTGCACGGGGAAAGATGATCAAGATCCCTATGAGGGGAAAGGTGGCGAGGGTCACCAGCGAAGAGGAGGAAGAGGAGAAGGTGCTGAGGCTAGTGCAGGACGAGTTGGTCCTGGTGGGTGCGCCAGTGATAGACAAGATCACCAGCACCGCAGACCCTGTGAGGTCTAGGAAAGCCCTGCTGGGGAGGTATAGACCCTCTACAGTGAAGCGCTACCTGGCCTATTGGCAAGGGTTCAGAAAATGGGTGCAGGTGCAGTCTGGGTCTGCACCCTCAACCAGTGTGCAATTGGTTGATTACCTGCATGCCAGGGATGAAGAGGGCATGGGCCCTTCAGTTCCACTCTCAGTCAGCAAGGCTGTCACGTGGTTCGAAGGCTTAGCTGGCTGGGATAAGTCGGAGTGGATGTCAAGCGACCCCTTTGTGGACGTGGTGGTGAAGGACCTTCTGAGACGCTTGGAAGAAGGGGCGCCACCGAGAAAAAGGGCACCGAGGATGCTGGGTGCCTTTATCCCGGCTCTTGAAGGAGTTGTGGGACGGGCAAATGTGGCGGACCCCATCAGAGCTGGGGCCTGGGTCAAACTGGTGAAGATATGGGCTTCCCTGAGGTTTGACGACATGGCCCACATGCAGAAGGGAATGATGAAGTCGTATGACGGTAGGCTGGCTGGGCTGATGAGACGAACAAAAACTACGGGTGCAGGAAAACGGGTCAAGGAGTTACCTTTTTTCGTCTCAGAGGATGCGTGGGTAGCGCATCCGAATTGGATGGCATTGGGACTCCAGGCCCTTGGGAGGACCTTGAAGAGAGAGTTTGTGCTAGCCGTGCCAGCAGGCACCAGCATTGACCTCCCGGAGGAGACGGTCATGTCTTACCAGGAAGCGGTTGCCTGGAGCTCGGAGGTGATGCGTGAGATGAAAACCGCTGATGGCCTGGAGCTGGTGCCGGAAGGTTGGGAACGGTTCTGGACAGAACACAGCGAGAGGTCAACCCTCACCAGTGGCTTAGCTGCCATTGGGGTGCAGAAGCCAGATAGAGACCTCTTGGGGAGGTGGACCCCGGAGGGATCTGATACATATGTGCGCACCTACAATGCAGCTGTGAAGAGAATGCAATGCCAATATGCAGAGGCAGTGCGGAGTGGCAACAGCTATGAGCTGTTCGATGAGGGCACCGTCTTGGAGGATCTGAAGGAGTGGTTAGTCCAGAAGTGGGGCATCGCCAAGGAAGTTGCATCTGAGGCTGTGGAAGCCTGGAAGAGCAAGGTGGCCCCGGACGAGTCCTTCGTTGACTTGGTGAAGAAGGGTGAGGCCCCCGCACCGGAGTCAGAGGCACCAGTGGGCAGATCAGCCTCAGCAGCTGAGAGGGACTCATCCTCAAGCAGCAGCAGCTCACCCTCCTCAAAGTCGGCAAAGTCGAAGAGGAGGAGGGTAGAACGCCTGTCAGAAGAGAGAGAAGGTGGTTTTGTGGTGGTCTACAATAGGATAGACCGGGGAAAGCTCCACAGGGCTGGAAGTCACGGCTGTTGGATGGCCAAGCAAAGGCGATTCAAAAGGGCTATGGCATACGAAGAGGTGCCTGGGCCGACGGCATACACCACCCGCTGCAGGCTGTGTTGGCCAGCAAAAGGAGGGTCTGAGTCCTCCAGCGATTCCGAGGACGAAGTAGAAGATGATGCTGAGAGGGGACTAGTGGGTGAGTTAGGGCAGTATGCCGCTGCACAAGACAGCCAGGATGACCTCTGGTGAGCACACCAGTCCGAGGGAAAAATGTGCCGGCGGAGTTTCTCCCTTGGAGCCCAAGGGGTCCCTGGGGTCGCACCCTGGGGGGAGAGTGAGAGTTCGTGTTGCACTAGGTTAGTGTAGGTGGACGCTCCACCCCCCACTGTGGCGCCCACAGTGGGGTAGGGTCGCACCCGTTGTAGGTAGTGGTGTGTGGACGCTCCACACCCCCTCTGATGGCGCCCATCAGGGGGGAAGGGTTGGGGGCAGCGCCCTGTTGAGAAGTCTTGTTGAATTTAGTAACCTGCGAGATGCGCAGCTAAGATGCCGCCGATAGTTTTAACGGATGCTGAAAGGGATGCCGCGCTCCCTAAAGGAGGGGCGGACCTGAAGTTCCTTTTTGAAAGGAATGACGTCCCTGTGCAGACTATGGCCAAATGGTTCCATATCGGTGTGGTGACCAGTGAGAAATTCGCAAATATTGCGAAAGATGTGGATGACCTGGTAGCGGTCTTGCGAGACCACCTGGGTATCAACCAGGCGAATACCCTGGAGGAGAGGGTACAGGTGGCAGCAATCACCTGCGCCTGGTCGAATGCCAGGACCAGGGTGGCAAGAGCAGCGGAAATTGAAGCAGAGATGGATACCAAGGAGTGGACGAAGCCCTTGGTGAATTCGGAGTGGTTGGCCATGAAAGCAGGCCTAGAGAAGGCCGTAGGAGTCTTGGATGACAAGGCCACGCCCTCAAAGGAATATGTGGAGAAGAAACTCCAGGAGGTAGAAGCTGGAGATTACAGGGCCGAAGACTTGGCCGAAGTTGTCAGTCGGGATGAAGTGGATCCCGATGCAATGGTCCCTCAGTGGGATGCCCGCGGCAACCTGACGGTCAAGAGGGGAGCATCGAGGATCAGGGACCCTGAGAATCCGGAAGGATTAAGGGCCAGGCTGACAGTGATGAAGAACGCATACCAAATGGTTGCGCTGAAGCATACAAATAGGCCCGAACTTCAGGGAGAGTACGTTCGAGTTTTTGAGGAGTACAAAGAGTACCTCCTTGGAGAACATGTCTTTGGCCTCCATGCAAGAGACGCTGAAGGATTGACCCTTGCAGCACCACCCTTCAGACTTGTGCTGAGTTACGAGAAGGCGATACGCAAAGATGCCGTTCGCAGGGTCAACCAAGAGCAGGTTCCCTTTCCCAGGGCTTTGAAGCTGGCATGGCGGGATCCAACTACAAAAGAGAGGTACTTCACTACACCTCTGGCGCTATGTGCAAAGCGCCCAGTGCCAGTGGCAGCCAAGCCAGCGGCAGCCCCCCCTTCTTTGGAAGGAGCACCGTGGAAGAAGCAGAAGCCTGAAGTGAAAGGAAAGGGCCGTGGAAAAGGGGGTGGCAAACAGCTACCTGGCTGTGCAGCCCAAAACAAGGATGGAGTGCCCATCTGCTACAGGTTCAATACGGCAGGGGAAAAATGCAAGGAGAAAAAGTGCAGGTTCGCACATCAGTGCGGGATCTGTTTTTCAGACAAGCACCCTATGTACCAGTGCAGTGGAGCCCGCAGGCAGCCGCCTGACACAGCGGGCACGGGCAACTGAAGGCCATTTGTGGTCCTCTACTTGTTTTCAGGTAGAAAACGGACCCATTCAGTTGCGTGGTATGTGCGCAAGCTTGCAAAGAAGTTTCACCGCAGGGTGGAGGTTATTGAAGTCGACCTCAGGCACCGGAAGGGTGTTGACCTGTCTCAGGCCGCAGTCCAAAGGAAGTGGCTTGAGTTTATCGACTCTGGAAAAGTGGACGCCCTTTTGGTGACTCCACCCTGCTCTACTTTCAGCCGGGCATCGTGGGCTAATGATGATGGACCTTTTCCGCTGAGACCCTCGCGATGCCCACGTGGTTTCACATGGAATTCAAAGCCGCGACGTGCCAAGGCGGAACTTGGCAACAATCTTGCAGATTTTTCTTTTGAGGCCATGAGGCGGCAGCTGGTTCAACCAGCCAAGGTTGCAGTGATGGAGCAGCCTGAGGATTTGGGGGCGACTAGTAACCCACGAGTCCCAGGCCACAGACCGGCCTCCATGTGGCAGTTCAGCCAACATGCACAGCTGGCCGCGCTGCCAGGCGTGTCTTCTGTTGTTTTGGCACAGAAGGAGTTTGGGACCGACAGCGTCAAGCCCACTCGCTTGCTCCTTCGAGTTAGAGGCCCCCTTCACCCAGCAATGTTTGTGGGCATGCCTCACCTGGATGACCAGGGCAACTACATGGGCCCGTTGCCAAAGATGGTCGGCGCCCCCCTCATTGGCCGTTCTAAGGGCGAGTTCAAAACTGCAGCTGCGGCCGCCTGGCCACCCAAGTTGTGCGAGTGGGTCGCAACCCAATTCATGACCTCGTTTGAGCACAGTGCAAATGGGGAATGTCATGAAAAGCGCAGCCTAGAGGAAGATGTGGTTGAGGAGGGCCGTGTTGTGAAAAGGCCAAGAACTGAGGAGGAAGTTGAGGTTGACCCATTTTTTCCTCCGGTGAGAGGAGGAGCGGGCCCTGCCAGGGGATGCCTATGGAAGGGCCATATGGTGCCCTACCACGATGGGGGCTGCCTCCTGTCTCCTGGCAGGTGGGACCTTGGGAAGAGAAAATACCCTATGTCACTTGAGTGGCAGGGCGTGAGAAAAGAGCTGAGGAGGGCCTTAGTGGGCAAAGCCGGTGGTGAGAGCCGCCTAGAAAAGGAGTGCTTCTCTATGGCGAGGGGAGAGGCAGGCTGCAAATTGGTGCAGGACGAATGTCTCAGGCGGGAGATCCTGGAAATCTTGTCAAAGTTCTGTGGGGGATCAGAAGAAGTCCTGGAGGTCCCGGAAGGGCAACCTTTCCGCCTTGAATTGATCTTTTGGAGAAGGCGGAGGATGGGGACTATGCTTTTTTAGAGGAGGCCAAGGATGGCCTACCGCTGGGGATCAAGTTCCAGCTCCCCAGAACCCCGGCCTCGTTTGAGAGGCAGGTAGAGTGG
The DNA here is from genome assembly GCA_003297045.1 of Symbiodinium sp. clade C Y103. Classification (NCBI taxonomy): domain Eukaryota; class Dinophyceae; order Suessiales; family Symbiodiniaceae; genus Cladocopium; species Cladocopium sp. clade C. The sequence continues at coordinate 36,187 of BGPT01001640.1, read as the reverse complement.
TCCCTTGAGGACGACCCTTCTGCAGAGTGTCTGCTTTCAAAGAGCAACTACCCTTCAGCAAGGGAGCATGAGGAACACCTTAGAGAACACCTGGAGGAGGAGGTAGCAGAGGGTCTGGTTGAGAAGATGTCAAGGAGCGAGTTTGAGAAGAAGTACGGGAGTGACAGGGCAATTGCAGCCTTAGCAGTCCTGGTGGAGGATGAGATGTCAGGGAAGAAAAGGGTCATTCACGACGCCTCCCATGGAGTCAGAGTAAATCACAGAATTAGATGTCAAGACAAGCTGAGGATGCCTGGCGGGCGAGAAAAGAGATTCCTCCTCTCCAGGTTTAGAGCAGCCAGGAGTGCGGTTTTCTCCGTGATTGGAGATTTTGGGAAGGCGCATCGGAGGTTCAAGTATAGAGAAGAGGAGAGGGGGTTTCTAGGACGTGTGGTCAGCGAAGAGGATGATGTGGTGTACGTGAACAAGGTTGGCACCTTTGGGGTCACCTCCACCCCCTACTGGTGGGGACGCATCAGTGGCGCCCTTATCAGGCTGACCCACTATCTGTTGGGACCAGACGTTCCCATTGAGTTGCTCCTGTACGCAGATGATCTGGAGGCAATGGGAATCACTGCGGAGGGCAGGAAAGGCATCGTGGCGTCATTTGCCTACCTAGCTGCCCTGGGGTCGCCCTTCAAGTGGAAGAAGCACAGGGGGGGCCTTTGTACGGAGTGGATAGGCCTGACAACGGACTATGCCAACTTCTCCCTTGGAATCTCAGAGAAGCGGGCTCAGTGGCTGGCAAAGTGGATCGCCATGCTATGTCAGGAGAAGGTGGTGGAGCCGCGGGAGTTTGCAGCGGTCCTTGGGCGGTTGGGATTTTCCACCACAGCCTTGCCGTGGGAGAAACCGTTCTTGGGCCCCCTCTATGTGTGGTCTGCAGCTGTTAGGGACCAAAAGAAGAAGGTGACAGTTCCTTGGGCTGTCCTGATTATCTTGGACTGGATTGCGGGCAGGCTCTGCAGTGAAGGGAGGATGGAAGTGGTCAGCCCGGAAGTGGATCAGGAGGAGGCGACTGTGTCCTTCTTTACAGATGCCAGAGCGTCAGATGAGGACGCTTGCATTGGCGGCTTCTTGGATGTGTCTAGCAACAGGAAGGAGTGCCCCTGGTTCAGTATCCCAGTGGATGAGAAGCTGGCCCCTTGGCTGAGGGCAAAGGGAGGTAGCCCCAAGAGGGTTATCGCAGCCTTGGAGCTCCTAGCTACTTTGGTGGCAGTGAAAGTCTGGGGCCGTGGAGCTCGAGGGAACCTTAAAGGGAGGATGAAGGCCTATACTGACAACAGGGGAAACTCCTTTGCACTCTGCAAGGGCATGTCTACAAAGTTCCCGCTCACAATCCTCCTCATAGAGTTGGCAGAAGAACTGAGAATGCAGGACAGAAGAATGGATTTGGAGTGGGTGAGGAGAGAAGAGAATACAGAGGCAGACGACCTGAGCAACGGCAACTGTGAGGAGTTTGATGCCGCCATGAGGGTGGACTTTAAGGGAAATTGTGAAGACTGGTTGATATTGGACAAAGTCCAAATGAGGGGTGAGGAGCTCTACAAGGATATCCAGGCTCTGAAGGAGCAACGGAAGAGAAAGAACGCGGAGGTTGGCTGCAGCACTCAGCCTAGACGACGGAAGCTCAAGGTCCTCCCAAAGTGGTGAGTGACAGTATGATAAAGCTTATCTAACCAGTGGCCGGCACTCAAACTGGGAGGCCCGTCGTCAATGCTAAAAAGACCGCGGTTTACAGTTGAGGGCTAGCGAACGTGCTCATGACTTGTCATGTAAATGTTTGCGATTGCCCGTATCCTGTAGGCTCCAACCCCCCTAGGATAGGCAGAGGAATTTTCTGCTCCCTGCCCCCCCCTCCCAGAAAATCCCTTGGTCGCACCAAGGGCGGTCCCCTTGTAACCTGTATGATAAAGCTTATCTAACCAGTGGCCGGCACTCAAACTGGGAGGCCCGTCGTCAATGCTAAAAAGACCGCGGTTTACAGTTGAGGGCTAGCGAACGCACACATATGTATATATATATATATATATATTCACATACATATAAATATGTATATATAAATAGATATGTACAAGTTTGTTTATAAACTATAATCCCAGACAACTATATATATATATATATACACATACTTGTACAGACATACCTACCCTGAAGCCTGGTTAAGCCCACCAAAAACTAACTCGGCTAAGAAACTGGGACACCAGCTTCAGTGTCTATCATACCGATGATGTAAATATTGCAGCTGTTTCAGCCCCATTTGTTGTTTGGGCTAGTCTCTGAGACCATTTCCACGGCCACCGATCGGGGTTCTTCAGTAGAAGAAAGCCCTTGAAACCGGGGGTTTAAGCCACTTCAAGCTCAGAATCCCATGGCCATGGTCGAATTGTGAGTTGATGATGGAAGATCTCAAGGAGGCACCTTCAAATGGGCCAACACGTTTTGCAGTGTTTGCAGTGGGGAAAGATTTGTTTTCCGGGGTCCGCACATTTTCAAAAACATCCCAAAATTTCGTCCTTCTATTGGTTACGCAGTGGCACTCATCTCTTTCTTCCTTCTACTTCAATTGTTGCCGTTTTTCCAATCTTTCCAGAGGTTTACGCAAGTCTGAATTGATTACTGTACTCTCCAGTAAATTGCCATAGATACGGAAATCCCAGTAAACACGTAGATATGGCTGATCCCAGTATTGGTGGGTTATCATCCCATTGTTATCCCCAGCTGATAATTGAATATCCCCAGTTGATAGAACATATTCCATTCTTATCAATAATTAACATTCCTACTTAGCTGATTGTTGAATTTGATGATTATCCCATTATTACATATCATTATCCCATAACTAATTGATATTCACCACTCGATCCATAATCCCATTCTCAGCTGAGGTCCCAATGCTGGATCTCCTGGGAGATCCGGCTCGGCGTCTGCAAGGTGGAGCTGGGGAACTGATACTGGAAAGCCAGGGATGACCAGTGGACCAAAGTTCTCAAAACTAGGGATTTCAGCAGTAAAAATTAGGGTTTCAGCAGTAAATATGTGGATTTAAGTGGGGGTTTAGCCAGCAAAAATAGGACTTCAACCAGGACATGTGGATTTAAGCATCATTTTTCAAAGGCAGATGGGTCAAAGCTCTTATGGTCCACATGTGGGGTGGATGAGCATGAATATACCAACTGTTCCGATGTGAACTACAGGGGCTCCGAGGTTTATGACTATCCATTTAGGGTCTTGAACCATCGAACATGGGGATATGAAATAATCCAGAAATTATGCCATGCTTGGTTGATGATCTTTGTCGGGCTTATCCTCCCTTTTTAAGTCTATGGGTCATTTCTGAAGATCCCTCAGGATGTTGCTGGCTGGATCTAGTTGGATACTTCCGCTCATTTGAGCGCGCTGCTGAAAGTATGCTGTCGATTGCTGGGGTCCCAACTTTACAGTTGCAACATATTTGTATACATGTAATATATATGCGGTATACAAGGATAATATATTATATATACACACATACATATTGCCAGCCGGTTGTCTCCATTTTCCTGTTTATCATTGATACCATCCCAACTTTCGGCTGGCGAAATAGCCGTTGTTTGGAGGTTTGGATATGTTCTACTATCCGTGCTTCGGATCCCTATTGCTGGCTTTCTTTGCAGCCCCTCGGCGCCAAAGTCAGGATGACGTTTTCAGGTTTTCAGGCTTGGAATGCTTGAAGAAGAGAAGCTTCTACGGACATCAGGGACAGGACGCATTTCTTTCCGGGTTTTACGATTTTTGAGTCACAAAGACCCAAGAAATGGATAGAAATGGGAGATGGTGTTAATTGGGAAACATACTGTACTCCGGAATCAATCCTCAAACCTCTGGAATGTTGAGGTCATTTGGGTTGGTATGAATGGTTTATCACCATTCAATGGCCATTTCATGGCTACACCGCGTAGCCGCTACACCCCATGTTCCGACACAGCCATTTGAATCGATGGGTTTGTGTAAAAGTGGGTTACCCCAAGAATTCGATGGTTTAAAACGTTTAAAGCCGCATTTTCCTTATCCCAAAATGGATCAATTTTGGTGATCCACACCATTTTCAGACACAGCCATGGATCCGAGGCCAATTTCCACTTCACCACTGCGATGAAGGCGTCTGCCAGGGATCTTCAGAGATGAGGCTGTTGATGAGGGGAGAACAAAATGGCTACCAAAAAACCTAGGAAAATGGGTTCCATGAAATAGGATGAACGAGCAATTTAATGGGAAAACATGACGTTTTTTTTTTCCCCCACCTAGATTTTCAGCCACACACCCTTTTAGTGATAGCTGACGATTGATGGTAGTAGGATCGCGCAAGGTTCTTTGATTATGGTAGACTACTGATTGATGATTGATTATACAAATGGTATACGTTTGATGCTTGATTTTTCATGGGGTTTCCAAGTTTCCCATCCTAATGGTAGCAGGATATTTTGTGCAGTAACCCCATCAACTGTAGAAATATCCACTACAAAACCATAGCAAATCTAGTTATAAACCAACTTAGCTATCATAAATCAGCTATAAACTCAATTAAATGTTCATTTTTGTTGCTTAAATCAACATTTTCCTGTGGTCTTTCAAAACATATTTTGGGGCCATGAGATCTGCTTGGAACTGCTAGGTGTCCATGACGGGCGGCCTCTTGCTGAGCAGCTGTTGTGCAGTGGTGTCGGCCGTGCTCACGGCAGATATGTCGGAGAAGGTTGGAGCGGGGCGCGCCACAGATTGGGAGATGCACCGCAACGATGGGCCCTACGTTTACCACCTGGAAAGTAAACATAGCAATAGGTAATCCTCTTGGCAATTTTCCATAGCTATATTAAATTCCCAGAGGGTAGTGTTTGGTGATGTACTTTGCATTGGTGATACCTGCGATGTCTGCTTGTTGTCCCTGAATGTATTGGAATCTTATCTCCATGGATCTGTCAAGCAATGATGCTGGGTAGGACTAGAGACGTACATCCTATAGAAAGACAATTTCCTTGATGGGGATGACTCTTGACTTTCTAGAAGTTCCTTGCTGCCTGGTGAATCGGCCGCACAAAGCTCGAACATACATATATACCTATATACCATGAAAGCACAGTGTATAGAGACAGTCTTGCTAGTGTCACACCTACCACCAATTATACGGATTTTCTGCACATACATATACTGAATATATCATCTATATACAAATATGTATATTGTATTCATATATATATATAGGGATAGAAAGGCGTCTACATACTAGTTTGTCTCAAAATGGGTTATTCATGTGGGTAAACCAATGCCATAAACCACCCATTTTGGAGATGGGTTTATACCACCTATTGATGGTGATTTGGGGATGGTTTATTATTGTTTTACAGTTTTACCCACATTATACCCGATTTCCAAAGGAGATTCCCCATCAACTGGCCATGACTGGGGTATCCGCCATCTCACCCGCTCCAGGCCCCGCATTTGGCAGATGTGGGTGTGCGCTTGGTCCGGCTGCGAAGATTGATGCAACAGATCAAAGACAGGCATTGAAGCAGTAAAACATGTGGATTCAACAAGTTTGGCCTAGAACACAAAGGGATTTAATCAGCCAAAACAGCTGACTGAAACTATTTGACCTTGAAAAGTGGGGGTTCAACCATCATGCCGAAGTTAACGGTCCAGCCTGTGTCAATGAGGCCTGGGGGCTTCTCTGTGGCTCCATGGCGCAGTACATCGGAGCACAGCTGGGACAGGCGCAGCTCTGAGTTCCAGAGAGCTGGGGCAAAAGTTGGTGAGTCTAGCCAACGTATGGGTAAAGCCTATGGGGCTTTACCCTCTTGTATGTATGTGTATATATATATATATATATATATATATATATACACATGTATATATATATATAATCTCATATAATCTCTACGATTTGTAGAAATTCTTCTAGAGGAAATTCATATACACACCATCTTCTGGAAATTCTTATACATGTATCATCTCTCAAAAAGGTTTTTGATAAATACATACTTTTTTTGAAATAAGCACTGACGGAAACACGCCAGGCACTGTTCCTCTGGAACTCCTGGAGCGCTGTCTGCGGCTTCGCCTCCATCTGCGTCTGGCTGGCACGCAGGTGGACACACCAGGCGGAGAACTGGGTTCAGGGAAGAACCTGGGGATTTCAACATGAAAAAATGCTGGAAAAGCGACATTGAACCGTGAAAAATGGAGGAACAGTGACATCTAACCATGAAACACGGAAATGCGGAACTAATCAATAGATATGGGGATTTTATCATGAAACATGGGAGGAACTTGGAATTTTACCACCAACTAAAAGAGGGGCTTGAGAGTCGATTCTTGACTGATTTTTGGTGGAACCCAAATGGGGATTTTATGCATGAACAGTTGGGATATCATAGGGATACAATGGGATAGAACTGACTGGTCATGGCATTTGAGATGTGTCTGGAAATGAGGGATCAAGTCCCAAAATGGCAATCAAATAATAGGGAACCATGACAATACAGCACCAATTTTGTCTTTCTACTGTATAGATTTTCAAGCAAAACCATGGGATTTTTGAATTTAGTCGTTTTTTGTTTCGTCTTCTGTTGAGATCTTCTTGGAAGTGGCAAACATTGGATAAAAGCAGTTATTTGCATCGTCAAATCCTACTCCCCTAATATTGAATTCCCCGCTGTGGGCCCACAAAATGATGAGATCCAACATGACACCACCCTTTTCCGGGGATGTCTCATCTGGGGGGAAGCGAATGCCATGCCCACCTTAAAACTGGTACCCTCTGGTCATCAAGCATGGATGATGTTCCTGTCGAAATGCACGTTTGAATGGGATTTCCCCGCCACCAATGTTTGATTACGGGAGGGTAGCTGGAATGATGAGCCAAGGATCTGCTTCAGGCCCACAATCACAGATCTCTTGTGCTGCCAGTCGCCATTTCCTTGATCCAGGGGTGCGCTGGTGCGGACGGGGCGCATCTGGGCGCCATGTCGCTGGCATCCTGTTGTGTGGTCCAGTCTCAGAATGAGGCCAGTGCGACAGATGCAGATACAGCGGCTGAGTTTCTCAGCAAGTTTCAATCCAAGCATGCAGAAGTGGCAAAGTTGGTGGCAGAGGAGAGGTTGAAGCATCCTGATGGGTGGGCAGTAGAGGATCTTGTAGGGGAAATTATGTGCATGTGACCCTGAGAGACCGAAATGCTGTGAGGTACCAGCAGATCTTCCAAGTTAAAGCAGAAAACACTACCAAGGTACTTGGGACCCCTGATGAGTGGGTGGCCTTATGGGGTAGAATTTTTGTGGCAGTGCTTGGATTAGATCCTCCCATCCAGGAGGAAGACATGCTGTTGACCTTGTCCTTCTTCTTAGAAAAGATGCGCTTCGAAGCGGGTCTTGGAGCAGGACAATTGGAAACAGCCACACCGGATTCCACCAAGACGGACGAGCGGCAAGCGTCCAATGCCACGAGTGACATCCGTGCACTGCATTCCGTGCAGTTTTCCAAGAGGGTCAGTGAGATTAAGAAGCAAAGCCCTGATGCTGATGATCATCATCTCCACCCAGATGCCGATTCCTCGGGCATCTTGGATTTAAGCTGAGTCGTTTTTTTTTTGCATTTTTCCATTGATTCATCCACCAGAAATAGGACTCCGTCCGAGGCATGAAGCCCACCCGATCGCGGCCCATCCCTGCCTCTCTCCACTTGAGCCCCAACACGCCACCTTCGCCGGTGAAGAGTCGCAATGGCAAAGCTCGTGGGGACTCGTCCAAGGGAAGTGGTGCCAGCAGATTTCCGGATAGCATTGGCAACATGTACTCCATCAACGGCTTGGGAGATGCAGGGCGTGAGATGCGAAGTTCATTTAAAGACATGGTGAATTCTCTCCACTATTCGGAAAACCCCTCCTGCTGCTGTTCACGCTACTTTGGGAACATGCTCCTCTCCATCTCGGGGTTCTTTGACATGCTCTATACGCTGAAAGAACCTCATCGGAAAGGCTGCTTGGCCAACTTTGTGGGCAGTCAGTTCTTTGGACTGCTGTCCACCATTGTGACTGGGTTGGTTTCAGAGGATTTAAACAGTGGATTCTCAATGAGTTTTCCAACCCCCAAAATGAGAGAATCATGAGCTGATGATCTCAATAGGCCTTCATATATTTTGACTTATTTTGACCCTTTGTGGCTCAAGCAACCGAGGTGATCTTGACCAATGCAGTCTTTATCTTCTTCGCGACCGACTATGAGATGCAGAATATTGGCGGCTCAACCCCCATGTTCTTCAGGGTTACGGATTCCCAGATTTGCTGAAAGTTATTTTCTAATTTTCTATTTTCCCAATTGGTTACCCCAGATTAAACTAACATAGATGTGCACAATCCATAGTTTCCCTAGGAGAATTATCTACACATGATGCTTAATCCCTTATTTCTGGAATCTGAGAATACTTTGGGAACATCTGAAGCCACTTCCAGGATTTGGCTCTATCCTCTTGTTATGTCTTGGAAGTGGGCCTGAAACTAGTGGTGCACCGGGGCTTCTTCTTCTGGAACGTGGAATGGGCCTGGAATGGCTTCGACTTTTTCCTGGTGCTTTTCTCCATCGTCGAGCGCCCTGGCTGCCCTGGCTTACCCACCATGACTTGGGAAGCTCCTGTTTAAATAGCCAAGTCATTTTTTCATATTTTTGTTGGGTCCAAGTCGTCCCGAAAAATCCCAGGAACCTCTTGTCCTATGAAGTGCTTTTCGCCAATCAACGCAGCAGCGATCCGGTGAACTTGGGCTTCCTGAGACTCTTGCGCTTGTGCAAGATAGTGGCTGAGATCAAATGAAGCGCGTTCGCGTGTTTTTTGTTAAAATGGGGGATCCCCAGTCGTCACCATGGCTTCAATAGTAAGTCATGGTCGTTCATGACTTGGATGATTTGGTGGTACCTCCATTTTAGGCAGAGTTTGGCAACGTAACCTGCCAAGGTGGAAGAAGATAGATGGGTATGGGTCAATACTACCTGAACATCCATAAATCCCAGCTATTTTGATGTGGACTATGATAATTCAACTACAGCGATACAGGGTTTTGACACATCCCTATATGTATAATATGCATTCCCAAGCTTTGGTGGTCAGTTCAATCCATCAGTTTTTTGCTGTCAATGGAACATCACCATAACCAGCATTTTTTTTGACTATCAGCAATTGACCATGTGTGTATATATGTATCTATGATTATCTATGTATCTATTGTTTTTGCGGTACCTTTTTGGGGCGATCGTTCGGTGAATGGATGACCCGCCACGGTCGTTTTAGGTCAAGATCCTGCGGATCTTTCGCACCCTGAGGGTCTTTAGCGAACTGCGCTTGATGCTTCCTGGTGATGGATAGAGACCGATGGCTTCCACAGGGGATTTCAACAAGAAAACCCATAGGAAACCATCGGAAAATGATGATTTAACTAACAAAAATTGAGATTTAATGGAGTTTATAGTTGATTTATGATAGCTAAGTTGGTTTGCCTTGGTGAATTAACTATGGTTTATGGTAGATATATCATCTATAGTTCATGGGGGTTTTAAAGCCAACTTATAACTGGGGCACCACCTCACATGGAGATACACTCTGGGGTAGACACGGAACCCTGCATGGTTTCTGAAGAACATGAATTTTAAACGGTGGAGTTTCATGGATTTTCCAGATATACGATAGTTTACCATGGGGTAAGAAATACATTGGGACGTGATTCTTGGGATCTACTGGGAAGATCTGAGTACTTTGTTCATTTCCCTATCAGACTGAGCCTTTGGCCATTAAAAAACAACTATTTGGTGAATCTACCGAGCATATCTCTATGTTCTGATTTTTTTCGTTTTCTGAAGCAGATGAATCAAACATCCAGGCTGGATTGCGTGCTGGGATCCCTGTTGAATTGCATGTGGTGTATCGTCATGCTGATCTTCGTGATGTATATCTTTGCGCTCTTGGTGCAACAGACCCTGGTTGGCTTCCTCCAAGAGGAAGGCGATGACAAGACTCCCGAGGAGATCGGCTTGCTCTATCAGTACTTTGGGTCAGTCCAAATCACCTTGATCACGCTTTTCCAAGCGATTACATCTGGAGTTGATTGGCATGTTCCATACGAGGTTCTTCGCATTTCAGGGTCCATTCTTCCAGCAGCCTTCGTTTTCTATGTCGCCTTTGTTTTCATTTCGGTCTGGAATATCGCGCCTTGGCCGTGATCAGGCGTTGTCTTTGGACTGACGTGGGTAGCCTTGAGATTCAAGGTATGCTTCACTTAATGTTAAACCAGGATTAAAACCACCAGTGTACTTCTTTAGGGGGTGAATTTTCCTGCTCATGAAAAACAGAGTTTATCAATCTGGGGTGTGCATTATACCATGAAAACTCAGAGCTCAAACTAGGGGATCCACCACTTGGGCAGCCGGATGTAGCTGCTTTTCCCCAGCGAATGCGTCGCGACGATTCGCCGTTTATAACCAGGTGATCACAAGGAGGCTATCTTTTTTTAAGACACGAACCGTTGATAGGAACCAGTCAAGAAGCCAGTTGTGGACCCAGGAATTACCAGTTACCTTCCCAGTCAAATGTATATATATATATATAGTGTTTTACATACACATTGTATATGTATTAAGACACTAGTGCTACAAAACAATTAAAAAGACATTTGAAAGTCAGCATATGATTACCAGCAGTTTCATATCCCCAGTTTCATCCCTAAAACATCCTCCAGCGAACTATCCTCAGTCAGCCGTTGATCCCCCAACTTTGAATCTTCGTGGGAAAATCATCTCCAATCCTCTGGATGTATATATTACAGTGTACAGACATATATATATATATACACATAATTGTAGGTATTTTCCAATTGAGTTATACAGAGACATTATACTGGATCTATATAGAAATGTATGAGACTTTCCAATTTCCATGATATTCTGGAAGAACAACAACCACGCCTCACTGGATATAGATGATAAATCTACTGCTCATTGGACGGATGATTTCATGACGATTCAACCAAGCTCCCCACATGGTACGCCACGCAATGTGTGTACAGACAATATATAGAGAACGAATAAAGGATTTACTACAGCAATGTTAAATTGCTGGAGGCTATCCCGATTACGTTGATTTCTAAACCGATTGACATCCATTTACATCCAGTCACATCCATCAACATCCATCAACATCCATTGGCTATAGATGTACTTGCTATTGAAACCTCCGTTACCCTAGGGTAAACTAACATTGATGTGGAAAAGCCATGCTTTCCGAAAATCCTCCACACATGGCGGGCTTTTCACATCTATGCAAACGTTTACAGCCGGGTATGTTCCAATACGTCATCCTTCGTACCATCTGAGGTCACCAGTACCTTTGTGGAAAAAGCCTTGAAGCTAGCGCAGCCGGACATAGATCTGCTGGTGGTGGAGCAGCAGTATCTTGGAAAAAACATGGGGATTTTCCCTGGTGGCAAAATCGTTGGGATGTTATACGAGGGAAAGCTGGGGACTTGCTGTGGAAATCCTGTACACCTTGGATGCAATCAACTGGTGCAGGATTTCTTCCATACATAGTATCACCTATACATGGAATTTCATGGAAAATGAATGGGATATTGGCTAAGACCCTCTGGTAATCAAACATGGCTGGGAAGTCCCGGTACTAAATAGAGGTCTACAGCCGTGAGAATCATCTGTAAATGGCGGATTTTCCAGCTAGCCACGTTTGACTACCGGAGGGTATAGATGTGAATAACCCCACAAACATGGGATCTAGAGAGGCTTCGAAAAAAAAGATTTCACCACCACCAATATTGGTAGGCCAAAAATTGGGGGTATGGGGTATGTGGGAATTTATGGATGAGGATTTGATCAGCAATAATTATGGTGTTTGGGGTTGTTGTTCACATGGGGTAAACCCCAAAATGACCATCAAATAATGCACAAACCCAAAATGATCACCAAAACCCCAAATTTCACTGAAAATGATGGGCCAAAACCCAATTTTTTAAAAACACGTTTTTTTTTTTTTCCGGGGTTTCCCCATCATTTTCAGTGAACTTTGGGCTGAAAATCTTCCAGGTTGAGAGACTTTGAAGACACCCAGATGTTGGCCCAGCTTTTTGCGGATATGCTGCAGACAGATGAAGAGGGAGAACATAAAGTTCCTTGGAAAATTGCTGGGAATATTTTGGTGATTTTTTGACTCCAGAAACATATGGGGAATCTACTGGGAATACGGCAGAGTTTTTGAGGGCCATCTTATGCGAAGAATCCGAGGTTGGCCTCAAGGAGTTTCAGAATTTGCTGGAAACCTATCAATTCAGATCCTACCTAAATACCAGGGGGATTGATATCAAAAATGCCGAGACATTCTTCAAGATGCTGGTGGAACTGCAGGGAGAGCCAACCATCGATGCAATCACCTTTGCGAATGCATGTGTTCGCATGAAGGGTGCAGCAACAAGTATAGACCTTCAGACGGTGATGTTCACCACGCACCTGATGAACAAGGAACAGAGAAGAGCTTTTCAATTCATGTGCCTTGGTGACAGCGATGAATATGTTTTTTGATCTAGATGCCGCATGGTGTTTTGCATCATGAGTTTTTCTTGAGGATGATGGTAGTTCAATGAGGATGATGATATAGACTACAGAATCATTATCCATAATCATTGAATTCATAATACCCCCAAAAAATAGAACAGTAGTCTACCATTATCTTAGTAGGACATTACTCTTCTATCCTTTTTTGCGGGAAGCTATATTTGTATGATTCGTGCCAGTCGTTTGGGGTTGAACAGGTACAACCGTTTGCAAAAGATTGAGTCAATGCTCACTGGCGGCGACTGGTCCGAATCCGTGGCGTCACCCACAGGTGTTCCGCCATCGCGGGGCCAGAGCACGGTGAGCCGGGAATTTTGACGTGCCATTTTTGCGTTCTCCATCCTTAAAGGATCTGGGAGATATTGACAAATTACCTTGTGGGAATGAATGGAGAAAATAGGCTGCTAAATCGTTTGAGACAATGATTTCGTACAGCGTTCGACATTTGCATGACCCCACCCCTTTTGAAACCCATGCCGAATGCTGCAGCTTCAGCAAGTCCTGCATCCATATGTATCGATATGTGTGAAGAAAGATGGATTCACGCCACACGTTGTTACCTCCAAGTGCCCGAAGGACCAAAAACACAGCAGCTGGTTGTTGGTCCACCAGGCAGCTTGGGGTCATGTGTCAAGAGCACATTGATCACCTCTCAAAACAGAATTGGCCCTCTCCAAGTCAGGTAGCAAAGCGATTTGTTTTTAGACTTACTTCGGGTACTTGGATGTGCATCCCAGAAATCGTAAATGGTTTACAACAAATAGAATCATGTGAACCATTAATCCTAACTGAACAAAAATCTGTGAATCCTGCTATCTTCACGATATGCGTATGCAACCAAAAGCGATGTCTGGGTCCCGTACCCCAAGTAGGTTAAATCAAGCACCACCAAGCACCACCAGTCACCAATTACGTTGCTTCGCGGCGCGACGCGCCTCGCTTGTTCGCTTCGCCATGCAGCCAGAACCGCTGGTGTTGAAGGTGGAACTGGGAAGGAATGTGAATCCAGGATGAATTTTATGGTCATTGTGTAGCAATATTATGGTGATTTTACCGTAATTTCATGGTAATTTTGGGTATGTAGTCTCAAAATTGAGAACTCCAAAAACCGTCATGTTTTATGGTCGATTATGACAATTTACGACAATTTTCCCCTTTCAAACGATTGCCAGACGGTGGGGTATCCCACATTTTGAGACAAAACCACAACCAGCTGCTGACTTCAGCACTGTTGACGTTCAACCGACTCAACCCTGTGATAACCCTGGTGTGACTTAAAGTCCCCAATTCGTGGGTTATCCCATGTATATACCATATATATAAATATACATATGTATATACAGTAGGTTATGCTATGACTAATCCCATCTAATGTGAAGCACCCCCCTGGTTAACGGTGTCAAATAAGGAAAAAAACACATTCCCTACATCCACCATGGTTTCTGGGGTGCAACTAATGATCTACCGGGCAATTGGTGACCATCTTGCGATGGAACATCGGGTAGTTCTTGATGGTATCTCATGATATCAACGTGCTATCCATGTGTATCAATGTATCTCATTGTCAATCAATCAAACTATATATGTACATGATACAATGTATTGATCTATGATTAGATGTCATCATGATCAATAGATATACAATGATAATCAATGATATACTATTATTACTATCAATAGATGTACTATTATTACGCGCAGGCACCGTCGTTTGCCCAAACATTTAATAGTCTTTCATGTCGTCACACGTACTACATGTCGAATGTACATAATATGTAAATTATCATGATCATCATCATGTGCTGCAGATCATTCTCAGATCATGATCATGTTCACATTTCTAATATTTTCCTGATCATTCTCAGATCATGATCATCATCGTACGTCTCATGTTCTCATGATCATTCTCAGATCATGATCATCATCATACTATCATTTACGTGTTATCATGTTCCCTCTCATATCATGAATGAACATTCACATGTTCTCATGATCCTGCTCGGATCATGATCATCTAACATGTTTCTAATATCATCTATGTTTCCATTTAGGGTGGGGTGTTTTTTTTTTTTGGGGGGGTATCCTGATCATCATCATACTATCATTTACGTGTTATCATGTTCCCTCTCATATCATGAATGTTATGAACATTCACATGTTNGGGGGTATCCTGATCATCATCATACTATCATTTACGTGTTATCATGTTCCCTCTCATATCATGAATGTTATGAACATTCACATGTTCTCATGATCATGCTCGGACCATGATCATCTAACATGTGTGTAATATCATGTATGTTACCACATAGGGTGGGGTGTTTTTTTTTTTGGGGGGGTATCCTGATCATCATCATACTATCATTTACGTGTTATCATGTTCCCTCTCATATCATGAATGTTATGAACATTCACATGTTNTTTTTTTTGGGGGGGTATCCTGATCATCATCATACTATCATTTACGTGTTATCATGTTCCCTCTCATATCATGAATGTTATGAACATTCACATGTTCTCGTGATCATGCTCGGATCATGATCATCTAACATGTGTGTAATATCATGTATGTTACCATTTAGGGTGGGGGGGGGGGTTTGGGGGGTATCCTGATCATCATCATAGTATCATTTAATAGTATCATTTACGTGTTATCATGTTCCCTCTCATATCATGAATGTTTTGAACATTCACATGTTCTCATGATCATGCTCGGATCATGACCATCTAACATGTGTGTAATATCATGTATGTTATCATTCTCATGTTATCATGATCCTCTCATATCATTATGTTTGTATGATGTTACTTATCTTGTGGTCGATGATTTTAATGATGATGATAGGATGATGATGTTGTTGATGATGATGATGATGTTGATGATGATGATGTTGATGATGATGATGATGATGATGATGATGATCGTCATTGCGGGTCCGGGCAAACGATGGCGCCTGGCCGTATTATTACTATCGACACTATTCTTAAAACTGCTCCTATTACTGTTACAGCTATGTTTGTAAAATAAGTCTCATCATTATTGCGTTTTTTTCTTCTCTTAATACAAGTCTATATGTAGATATGTACATATGTCCATGGTCCAAACATAGTTATCAGACGTTTCTTTTAAACACACACTTTGTATACATACATATAATATATATCTATAATATAATACTATATGTATATACATACACTGGATATTACATATATTTTATACATATTGTATATGACATATACGGTTTGTTGTTATGACATAATTCTCTAGAGATAGGCAAATAGACAGCCCCCATCAAGGCGCTCCCCTCTGTTGCGCAGGTGATGCGGCTCCGACAGCCCAGCACCGCGCCACTGAGCAGCGAGGTGTCGGTGAGCGGCGGCCCGGCGGTGCCCAAAGCTTTGGTGCCGATGGCGCCTTGGATACGGATGGGGATGGGGAATAAGCAGTAGTAGCCTCTGGTTATTTGACATAGCCATGGAAAACCATTTATAATTGGGTAATTTTCCATGGCTATGTTAAATAGCCAGAGGGTAGTTCATATGGGGGTTTCCTAAAATGGAGGTACCCAAAAGTGGATGGTTTATGGGATTCTATGAGATTTATCCTCTGGTTATGACCAACATAGCCATGGAAAATGGCTAATTTTCTGGATGATTTTCCCAGCTACAAACCTCCATTTATAGGGGATTTTCCATGGCTATGTTAATATAGTAGTAGGTTATGATTTATAAGAAAGTAGGGAAAGATTGCACTCTGTCGGAGAGTACAGGGAAGATCAGGGGAAAATTATGATTCATAACTATGATTGATTTGAAAGCTGAACCCTGATGGCCATCAACTAATAGGGAACATGATGATTTAGGATAGGGAAATACACAGGAAAACTATGATTCACCATGAAATTTGAGGGTAGCCCTATTTTCAGACCAACCCCGTTGGGATGGATTTGGAATGATCTGGATGGATTTAGGGAGATTTCGCCGAGATGTTTCATGAGTTGCTGAGATGGATGTTGAGGGATTTCTTGGGAATCATGATGATTCTTGTTGGGGAGGTTTAGGATTTAGCTGGGATTCAAATGATGATGATGATGATGATGATGATGATGATGACGACGACGACGATGATGATGACTGTTATTATTACTATAAATATTAGTATTATATTGTTTGCATGGTTGGGTATCATGGTTGGCACCAATTCGCCATGGCGTTTTTCATCGGCTGGCCGTCTCGGAGGCGCTTCAGAAGTGCCTGGTAGGGGAGCAGTTCACGGGCTATTTGCACATCACCAACACCAGCGGCCAAGTGGTTGACAATGTTGGTCTGCGCGTGGAGATTGATGTAGGAAACGGGCGATTTGATGATTTCCAGTTGGGTCTGAAAATGGAGGATTGACTCCGGAATTATGGAGATCAAATAAGAGGAAACATAAAGGGAAATGATGATGAACCATGAAATTTTAGGATGCACCAATTTTCAGACAAACCCAGTTGGCAGCTACTGTTTTGATGATGGACTGATGGCTCATAGCGGCTCATACTAGTCTATGGGAGTTTTGAAGCGAGCCAGCCTCTCCTGTGGCCGTGAGGAGCTTCCAAGTACACATTGCTGAACACAGCAGCTTGGAGGCATTTTGTTTTTCTGCTGGCGAACGCCATCCCCCCTCCCCCCAAAAAAGGTTAAATCATCATTAAATCAGCATCAAATCACAATTGAATCACCCATAAATAAACCAGCATAAAATCACTCATAAACCAACATGAAATCACCATGAAATCACCATGAAATCACCATTTTGTGGATTTTTCCGGGGGGCCTGAACATATGAATTTCGCGCCGCCGCCAGCTCTTTGCTGAGGCTTCAGCCAGTAAGAACCTGCCGGCAGGTCGGGGGGGGGGGAACAAGTCCTTTAGAAATAGAGGTTTACAGCTGAGACAATCATCGAACTAAATGGCGGATTTTTTTAGCCGGCTTGGCCAGTCAAAATGGGGATGCGGCCATCAGAAACAGGGATTTCACCAGCCAAGATGGTGATTTAGCCATCAAATATAGGGATTACGATATCGAAGATAGGGATTTAATGATTCAATGATCAAAGATAAGGATGGAACCAATGAATATTGAATATGGGTGTGTCTGAAAATGGGGTGTTTACCCCACTTCATGGCAACTTTTGGACAGTAAGTCCGTTGACCGATCGTTTTTGGGAATCTCTCAGAGTTTTAGACACAAACCCAAAGGACCAAGAAAATCACCAAACAGCGCGGTCAAAATGTGGTGCTTCTGCGCATTACATTTCTCAGAGTTTTCCAAGCCCTGCTTATGATGAGGATCCCCAAGTGGTCTCCAACCTGGGGACCTGTTGCGAGGTGAATCTGTGGATGCATTGGTGGAACATGCGCTGAGCACTGCGGGGACATATGCTTTCTGGACGGCAAGCGTGTGGTTTTGTCTGAAAATGGGGTTAGCCCAAAATAGCACTTGTAATCAGGAAACTGACGATATACCAATGGATTTTGGGGTACTCTAGTTTTGGAGAAATCCATGTGATTCCAGAATAGTTTCGGTCAACTGCAAGGACATGAAGTCATGCTGAAGGAGATATGCTAAGAACACAGAGCTCCTTATTTTGTTGGTGCCATTTGTCTAAGAGTGGATTAGGGTACTCTATTTATGATATTTGATAATACGCTTCGAGCGGTGGTTGTATCATCTTGTATCTTCTATCTACTATGACCTGTCAGGACGACATTTGCATTGGTAAACCCTGCAATCAGATAATTGAGTCACACATATGCCCCACATTTCTTCCTGTTGGTACAGCAATTTCTAGCAGTCACCCATTTGGCGATGCAGCCTTTCTCAAGGGATAAGGTTACGATTCCCCAGAAAAGCAACTCTTAGCGGCAATCCTCCAGAGAATGGATTAGCAAGAAATGATGTCATTTCCCATAATGAAGTCAACAATACACAACAACATACAATATCCATTTTAAAGTATACTGTACATATATATATATATAAATATTCATACATATTCATACAACACAGTTGCATAGATGCTCATAGATAAATGATAAATGGAATTAAGCAATACACACATAAACTCGCGCGAATAACAACATATTTAAAAACACCACGTATATACATCTGCAATATATATATATATATATGTATAGATATAGAAATGTACACGCATGGGGAATGTTTGAAATCATCCGCCAAAATCCGCCAACTAAGGCGCTCACATGCATCGTCTCGTACAGCTGCAACGGGGAACAGGTGGAGCTGGTCGTCTACAGCCAGGATTATTCTCATGTCCGTAATGTTGACCTGGGATTTATAATGTTTCTTAAAATGGTAGATATATAGTGACATATCAACTTGTATTCTCGCTATTGGGTTTCAATACTAGATTTTCTGAATGACTTGGATGATTTGGGGTACCCCAATTTTTAGGAAATTCCCATGGCTTCATGTATGTGAACCCAGATCCCTAATCAAGCCATATCTTCAAGAATGGGGGGTTGATATGGTAAACAAGCATTCAGAAATGGGGATAGCCAAGAGAACATTAAGTTTTACCCAAATGTGGGAGCCCAATTCATGAAGAGATCCAAGACGCAACCAGAGTTTTGTTTGGGGGGGTATTATTTTTTTGGGGAAGCGATTCATGAACCAGCATTTTATTGAGATCGGGGGGTATGAATCTCAATGGTAATCTAGCACTATTTTGGGGATAACCAACAGAGTTTATCAAGACATTATGGCACAGTGGGGAATCTTGCCATATATAATATATGTGTTTACCAAAAACAGATGCTCCCGAAAGTTTCACAGATGATGAAACTGGTGATTTTGTGGGTCCATTTTCCCCGTTTATCAATCAAGTGTCACAGTGTACAAAGTTTGATGAAATCTTAATCTTTTTCTCAACTTTGTTGCCTCTGACAATGTCGGAAGCTAATAGAGCTTTTCTGCGGCCCTGTATATTGAGGTGAAAACACGCTGCTGTTTCCTCCTCAATCCATAGTCCTCAACCACGTGGAAGGGATTCTTCAAAAGAGCCACAACATTTTTTCTGACTTTTATGCCCAAAATTTCTTTGCTGCTTGACTCTTGGACCTCTCACAGATGCACCGGCGCAACATGCCAGGGTCAATTCCGCCGCGCCTATCGCTTTCCTGCGCTGGCACCCTTCGCGGTGTCGCAGCGCGTGGTTCAGTTGGACTCTTGGTGAGTCGTGGTCGCGGGCGGCCCTTGGGGATTGAAGTCACGCTGGCTGGGTTTGACGGATCACTTTTTTGCAAACTTGAGTAATCTGCAAACATGTGTCAAATAGATTCAAATAGGTTGAAGATGATGACAACATTTCGTATCAGAGAGAGGTTGGTTACTTGCAGATTTGGTCCTGTTCGCAAGTATTTCGGCTTAATAGCAAATCACGTGTGGAGATTCTTAAAGTTAAACTCATAAAGGGCATAAACGTAAACCTCTCTTGGTAGTTGTTTGAGTGCATTGAGTGATGCTTCTTGTTTTGCATGTACTTTCATCCAAGTCCCTTCCCCCTAGTATTGAACATCCCCCGACCACTATAAAACCGATACATCCACAATGGTAATTTGGGAGTGTTTAATATCGGAATCTCATTAAATCTCACATTCATCCATTAAACCCAAAATATAAATCCCATGTAAATCTCATCGAATCCCATAAAATCAGCACATGAAATTCCATCATCAGCGGCTTGTGAACCTCCAAGGATCGACAGCTGCTGGTGGAGTGTGCCATGGCGACGCAAGCCACGGCTAGATAGTGATCCCCCCATGAGTGGGGCTGTACGCACTGTATGACATATATATGACATATACATGACATATACATGAAACACACACACACACATATATATATATACATATGTATATATATATATGTATATATATATATATGTATATAGTTATGTATATATATATAATCCACTTAGTTACGACTTAGTTATACATCCACATAGTTCTGTATGGTTTCCACTTAGTTATACAACCCCTGTAACGGAACGGTGATTTTTCTCCCCCAGTCGTAGTTGGTTTCACCAAGGTTTGGTGGAGAACTCGACGGAGGGCAGCATTTTTTTGCTCCTTGTCGGCAGTTCCCTGGGGACCTGAGGAAAATGGCAGGGTTTTTGAGAGAAATGTCGCTGTGGATCCAAGAACAGTAGACAATTTAACATAGCCATGGAAAATCATCCAAAATTAACAATTTTCTATGGCTATGTTAACGAACCAGATGGTACAAAATAGTAGACATATCCCAGTCATGCGATATACCAGCTTTATTGATCTATATTGTTCAGATGGGGGTTGTACTATTGTTCCATGATTTGGTCGTGAGCTGGATGAAACTTCAACAGATCCACCTCATCAGCCATGAAAAAGTGGAGGTATTCTCTCTTCAGCCATGGAAACAAGTCATTCACTCTTCCAAATTCATCTAAATTTATCTAAATTCGCTTGAATTCATCTACTCGTAAGATTCATCTTTCAGAAATCCTGGAAATTTCCCTGGCCTCACAACAATCTGCCTGGATTTCTCGATTCGTCACCTCCACCGTTGGAACTCTAGGTCCTCTTGGCGGCTGGACTGTGCCGAGGGTCTGCAGAGCGAGCTGCTCACTGAAATGGATCCCATCATAGGCGGTTAAAACACCTGGGGAGTGTTTTCTGTTTTCGAGGTTTGATGGGGGATATGTTCAGTTCATGACTTTCTTCAGGATATATAGTTGTACATAATATATATATATATATATACATATATATATACACACAAACACATATGTTTATAACCAAAGGATATAGCGGTATACATAAAAACAAAAAGTCTTGTGGATTGTAGCTCGAGATTTCTACAACCAGTTGATTAGTTATCCAGAAAGACAATTCAACTATCAGTTATAAGTTATAGGGGATTTTTTTGTTTTTTTTTCACAGCGGATTTGCCGAAACTGGGAAGTATAAAGCCAACCATTTTATGGGGAGATATACTAATAAATATGTATACATGTATAAATACATGTATATATACATAATCATTTGATGGGAAGAACCCATCAGTTATAGTGCTGGAGTTTTCGGCAAAAAATCGTGGGGAAGGTTGGACATGTAAAGGGTGGATACCGTAGGAAAATTGCGATTTTAACCGACAAGAATGGAGATTCAATCTGATTTAATGGGATTCATGGCTGACTCGTAATAGCTAAGTTGGTTTCCAACTTGGTGAATTCCATGGTTTCTGCTAGACATGAGTATAGTGAGTGGGGGACATCAACCAACAGCTGGAGGGCCTGACCTTGCATGGATGGCTCACTGGTACCCAACTCTTACCCACATGGGGTGATAAACGGGATGCAAACCAAAATGGGGGGGGTTACTCAATGTTGCACTCATGGCCATATCTCTGGCTGCCACGGCAGGTAGTTCAGGCCCGCTGCTGAAACAGCGAGGGTGCTTCTCGCTGGTCTTTCGAGTCACTCCACAGGATGAGTCAATTGACTCAGTGCCCCGGACGCAAGGAAAGTGGTGGGTTCTGGGTCTGGAAGTGGGTTTAGTCCCTGAAAATTATACGAAAACCGCAAAATTCCAGGTCAATCCTCATTTCCCTTGTTTAAATGGTGACAATTTGACAGTATACCTCGATTTTCAGACCCAAGTAGAGGTTGGGATGAAAGGACTAGGAGATACCAGCTCGAATGCACTGGAGAGATGATATTCAATTCCAAACAGGATGAAACCGATGTATGCATAGAGTTTTGGTGGTTTCCGTGTTTTGTTTTTTCTCAAAGGTTTGTTTTAAAGTCAGATGCTGTAATGCAAAAAAAAAGGAATCCCATTCCCCAATATTAAACACCCCCCCCGAAACCATGCTTTAGGGGATGAAATCACATATTTGGGACCATACAATGGGGGTGTTTAATATGAGTGGCGGACGGGATTACATCAATGTCTCAGACATTTCTTGGTCATGTTACAATCCCAAACAAATAGATCAAATTCCAAACATCCAGAGATTTCCATCAATTTCCAGAGACCCGCTGGCAAACTACCAGTAGTACCGCACAAGGCGGTGGCGGAAGTTTCAAAAATGGTAAACCTATAGGAGAGGTTCGTTGCTGTGACTGATGGATGGCAGAGCGAACTCACTGATGGACCGACAAGTGGTTGGAACGTCGGCCTATCTATCTGTCTATCTATCTGCCTGCCTAACTAACTGACTAACTGACNGATGGCAGAGCGAACTCACTGATGGACCGACAAGTGGTTGGAACGTCGGCCTATCTATCTGTCTATCTATCTGCCTGCCTAACTAACTGACTAACTGACGAACTGACTGACTGACTAAGTAACTAACTAACAAACTAACTAA